>CANXYI011509786.1:0-11632 GCA_948208565.1 Hura crepitans
GGATAAGTCCTGCAGTTCTGGCCACACTCTCTCATGTTGCTCATGCAGACTTACCATTGGTTGGCGAACCAACAAAACTTCCTGTGGTGATGCCCCTTGGGGCTGCAATGGCAGCATGTGCCCAGCTGCTGCAAATAAGGTATGGTGAGAAGAGTGATGGGCTGGTGACATGTCGTGATGCAGAAGTTCCTGGGTCTATTGTCGTGCATCCAAGACGCAAATTAGATCATGCTTGGATGGTGTACTCATCATTGAATGACGACCCTTCTGAAGCTGATGCTTCTCAAGTGTGTGAAGCACTATTAACGTTGCTTGTAGAAGTTGGCCAAAGAAAAAGACATCAACTTTCAAAGAAAGACGAGTGAATGAGCCTCGAGAGATTTATGCTTTTCATATGTTTCTTGTGCTATACCTGCGATTTATTCAACGCTCTTTGCGCTCACCTTGTAAATTTTTAAACTTGAGTTACCTGCATTATCCGATGTTGGTAATTTTTCTTCTGTTCTTTAGCTCAGTGCGGAAGTTGATTGCCTAGACCGGATCTGTTTGATAGCGTTGGATGCCACTTGCTTTCATTCCGGAACAAAGGAATTCTTTTTGGGGAGAATACTAGAACTGTTTGTAATAAAAAAAAAGATGTATAGCCTTTTAAAATTGGGAAATGATATTAATCTGCCTTATTTTTATTTAGGGTATTATTTTTAATTCCTTTACATTTGACTCTCACATTATCTGATTTACTTTTAACTAATTTTAAATACTTATTATAGAATATGGAAAATAACGTATTTTTAATTAATTATATAGTTTAAAATAGAGGGCAATGTTAATTCGATATAGCAATTGAGAGAGCAATACTATTAAGAAAAATATTGAGCTGAATGGAGCAACATAATGTACCGCTTTATAGATATAATAATAAATTATTATTTTTTAATATTGTGCTATTATTTTATAAAATTCAGTTATTTAGATTAGAGATAATTTACTTTTAAAAAATTAATAAAGATAAATAATAATAAAAAATTATATTAAAATATTAAATAATTAATAAGAATAAAAAAAAGATGATAACATTTGGCGTATTTAAATGCTTATATTTTTTAGTAGTTATAAAATAATGAATAACATTATAAAATAATCACATTATCAATATAATAGAAATAAACATTATGTTTAACATTACAATACGATAGGGTACCATGGTTAACAACCATCTAATAATGAATAACGTTGTAAAATAACGACATTATCAATATAATAGAAAGAAATGTTTAACATTACAATACGATAGGACACCATGGTTAACAATCATCTAAATAACCATGAGGCAAAAGCAAACATAAAGTGCAGATTTAGACCTGTGACCCCTACCCCTTGTGGATCAGACGTCAACATTCGCATGATTCTCTCCCCCTTTGAGGTAACTCATCACTACCACGGATTCCTCAAACAAGCGTCCGGGCCGAAACTTTGTCGCTTTTAATGCCAAAGTTACCCTTCCAACATCTATAAACTATGATATTTCGAGGACAAAAAACTACGTTTCTTCACTCCTGGAAAGCTCTAATGCGAAAGATCAAATGATTGGCTGTTCTTTGCTGAGGGAGCGAGTAAGAGAGGAAGAGAGAGAGCTTGTCAAGGCCCGAGATATGGATAAAATACGAACCCATTGATATATTAATAGAGACTTGTTTGGATTAGGGTTTCAAGTACTAGGGTTTTGGTGTTAAAAATAAATAAAGTTTCTTCGTTTTGTATTAGGGTTTCAAGAAATTAATTGTCTGGCTCTGAATTTCTTAAATTTTCCGGTATTAGTGGGTTTTGTTGAATTTCGGTGACCCCTAATGTGAGTGAAGTTCTGGGAGAGGAGTTAGGATTTCAATGGGGAGTAATGGTGAGCCTGACCGCAAACGGCGTTACTTCAGCCCCGTATCACCTACGGCTGCCATGGCTAAGCAGCAGCCATTTTCAAACTCCTCGGAGGATAAAAAGGTATTGGCTTTGTTTTCAGTCGGTTTCTAATTTCTCAAAATTTGTAATTCATTAATGATGCGTGTTTTATTTGGATAATCGTTTCAATGATTTTTTTTTTTTTTGGTTTTCGTGACATGAATTTGCTTGATTACTTGAAATTTTACGTTCATGCTATTAAGCGGGCATAATTGTATCTTCAATACTGAGCTTTGGTTGTTGAGCATTAGAGCTTGATCATTTGGTAATGCTATAGCTGCCATATCCCTTTTTTAACGGGATCATGTCTCAAATAGTGCGTTACTTCTCTGCGAATGTTTTTACTTCGGATGTACTTTATTGAATATCCTCTTCACTGATTAAGACATGGTCCCTGTCCTCGTAAAAGATGAATGACAAGGTGAAGTCAAAGTTCAATTTGCAAAGTTTATTGACTTAATTGTTCTTCCAAATCCTTTGTTGACTACAGTCGAGTTAAAAGCAGGTAGTTGTTTCCATTTCATTTTGATGCGTGGAATTTGTAGCCTGTGTTATTTGGTTGTTCTTCTTTAGCTTGATGTTGTAACTGTTTATTTCTGCTTTCATTTTTTATTTTCCAACACCTGGATAAATGACTATTGGAAACTCTTCCTGTCTCTCTCTTTGCAAAAGGTGTACTGGGTAGTCTCTTGCTTTGGTAATTTCTGATACATAGATGGTTAAAAGAAACAAAAGTAATTATCATTTTTTCACCTGAATTCATCCTTTATTGAAATGATGCAGCTTGGTACTGCTGTTCTTCTATTTCAAAATCAAAAGCTTGTACAGAAATTAGAAGCTCAAAAGGTTGAGTATTCTGCATTAGAGAATAGGTTCTTGCAATTGAAGGAGAAACAACGACCTTATGATTCCACATTGAAAGTCGTTAATAAGTCTTTGGACTTGGTAATTTGTCTATCTCTCATGTCTCTATATTTTGTTTCTATTCTTTTTTTCTTAGTTTTAGCTTGTATGCTGGATCCAAGAGAAGCAGAGAAGCTTCTGTTATTTTTTTGGTTTTGGCATTAAGTATTGGATACTGCTTTTTGAAAAATTGATTTCATGTTTTCACGTAGCTGGTTACTGGCTTGGAAGCACATTCCAACTGCAAAAGGGACTTTAGCACCAGGCAGGACATTGGATGCATATCAATTAATGAGGGTGAGGATTATCTGTGTTATCATGTCAAGATTTTTGTTCTTCATTGCACCCCTATATTTTGAGCTTCCTAATACCATGGACTTCAAAAAATAATAAGTTGTTGGAAGTTTTTATTTCTATGATAAAGGGCATGAACTAAGAATTGCCTCTGACTATTTTGGCCTGGGAATGGGCTTGCCCTTTGACACCCAATGGCACCTTTATTTTCACACTATAGAATATCATTCTTGAATGTTTTATCTTTCTTAATCTCATGTTAGTTGAAGTATGCCTATGCCTATTTACCTACTCAAATTTTACTTGTGCGATTTGGGTAATTTTGTCTAAAATACTTCACTGCTGCCATTTCAATTGCTTAATCTTGAATATAAATAGTAAGAAAAACTTTATTACTCTTATTTTGAGTCATATCTTTCATTTAAAACTATATAGTATTTGGGAGGAGCCCTACACTGAGAAATTTGGGTTTGGAATTTTTCATTTTGCACAAAAGTGTGCATGCATAAAAATAGCTGAGCTAGTAGAATATTGACTTAGATTCAGTACTTTGTTATTAAATAATATTGCATTTTCTGATATGGGGTGTTTCAAATTACTTGTCAGATGGGGTTTCATCATCTTTCAGGGATTCTCTTCTAAGCCGACTCATAGAAACTGGTGCAACTGAAACTTCCTCTGGAGATAATTGCCTTAATCGGATGGAAGAAGATAAAGGAAATATTTCTGAAAAGATTAAGAATATTTTAGGTGATATAGTAGCTGCAGTTAATGACCTTTGGAAACTAAAGGATGGAATCCATGTAGCTGTTTTGCAAGATATTTCAGAGGATGGTAAGTGTTTACTTTGCAGGTGCATTTGTGTGTGTGTGTGTGTGTTCTATTTCCTCCTTTCTTTCTTTTTTCTTTTATTTTTGGGGCTCCTATTTGAGTTCTCTTAGTGTACCATGTGCATTGCTCCTTTCACTAGGTGCTTGCAGTAAAAAGGAATCTCATGATATAGAATCAGATGTTAAGAACTTGAGGTTAACACTAAGTGACCTTCATTTGAAGCACAAAATTCTTGCAAAAGAGTTGCAGAGCCAGCGAGACTCTGATGCTAAAAATAAAGCGGAGCTTAAGCGCCTAAAAGGTAACATTTTGTTTGGGTTTTGAGTAGTTCTAATTTGAAGTCACACTCCAGAGCTTTTACTTCTGCTTGATTAATTAACGTACACCCCATGTAATTTCCATGTATGCTCTTGTTTTATGTTTGTTTTGGTTTGATCATGTGAATGCGTGTTTTCAATCATGTGAATGCATGTTTATGTGCACAGGGTGATTTTACTTGTTTCATGGTTATTTGTAACCCTTCAGGATTCTTGTAGTTGGGTGATTCAAACATCATTTCTTAAATATGATATTGTGTGGCTTTCCTACACATTGAATTTTGTATTGATATAAAGAAACATTTAACAAGTTTTAAAATTATAGTTGTGCAATTTATAGAGTAATTTTTTTTTATGCTAATGTGGTTATATGACTGATCAAATGATGCAAAGAGTGATTTTAATTTTTTCCATGTTTTGGGAAGTAGTTACATCTGTAAGTTATGTTGTATTTCCTTTATTGCTTTGTAAAGGGGAATTGGAAAGTGCAGCTTCAGAATTAGAAGAAAGTAATTCTAAACTGGCACTTCTTAAAGCAGAACGAGATGCAACGAAGGGTGCATTTTTTCCTGTTTTAGACTTTGGAAATAAGCCAGTTGGTAGTGATAGGACCAGAGATAAGCAGAGGAATCTGCAAGAGCGTCTAGTAAGTTTTTATAGTTTCTTCCCATTCTCTGTACGTTAGTTGACATAGAAGTGGATGAATTAATGAATTTGTACAGGATCAAGCTTCATCACGGTTACAGGAATTGAAAGGCCTCCATGATGAAAGGATAAAAATACTACAGCAATTATCCTATTTGCAGGTTCAATTTGTAATGTCTGTTCTGGTTTTTTATGAAATCCTGTTGTTCTAAGTATCCTAAAATGCAATGCTTCTTATTCAGTATCATAAATGGATTAAGGATAGTTTTCTAATACAGAACTCACTGAAGAATGTAAAGTGTGTTTCTTCCTCACAAGTCTATATGCTGGTGAGAGATCAACTAGAAAAGTCAAAATCGGAAGTTTATCAGTACCACGCCTTATATGAGAAACTACAGGTTGTAACTGGTCGGTAGTTTCATTTATGCCTTAGACTGTCTTTTCTTTTGCTTGGAGTCAGCTACGATATTGACTATATGAATTCTCTTGTGATCGCAGGTTGAGAGGGATAACCTAGTTTGGCGGGAAAAGGAATTGAGTGTGAAAAATGATTTAGTTGATGTTTTTCGAAGAGCCTCTGCTGTTGTGGATTCTAGGATTGCTGATTTAGGGATAGAAATACAGAGACAGATTAATGAGAGAAATATGATTGAGACTAAACTGGAAGAAGCTTCAAGAGAACTGGGTTAGTGATGCCTTGATTTTTTTGTATGTTCATCTTGCATATCATGCTGTCATCTTGTCTTCTATTTTTTCTTTGAAGCCTGATACAGATGCTCTCTTTCAGGAAGAAATGAAATAATTACTGAATTTAAAGCCTTGGTTTCCTCATTTCCCAATGAGATGGAAAACATGCAGGGCCAATTGAGTAACTACAAAGAGGCTGCTTCTGATATTCATACTTTGCGGGCTGATGTGCGGTCTCTTTCTACTATTCTTCATAGGAAGGTGTGTTTGTGTCTTTGGGCATTTAAATTCCCATTTGAGTTAAAAGGCTTGAATCTTGGATATCTGGAACAGGTAAAAGAATGTGAAAGTTTGTCCATCAGATCTAAAGATCAAGATTCTGAGATACAAAGGTTGCGATCTTTGGTATGCAGTATTCTAACTCGTTGCTCTATTGTCATTCTTTAATTTCAGCCAGCAATTGTATAGGCTAGGTTAGCATGAGATGTTGAATTTTAATATGACTTCAATGTTATTTGTTAACATTGCATGAATTGTGCATCATTTGATTAGACAGTCTTGTTCACTAAGAAATTAGGTTTTGTTGCTTGCTACTATTTCCCTAGTGTCTCTCCTGCAAAATTCAGTATTCTTGTTTATGGGATGAGATAATTTATGAGATGATGTCTTGGCTTTTAATAGATATTACTAGAGATAATATGGGCATTTTTTATTCTGTATGAAAAGGGGGCTAGGATGTTCATAATAATTATTTTTTTAATTAATTATTGCCGCATCTTTAGAATAATATTGTAGATGAAGTTCTACTTCAGCATTATACAAAGTAATGATCAATTCCTGAATTTCTTTTGGTATCATTAAAGTACCTTTGTCTGTTGCCAAATATGAAATGTGCTCCGGATGCCTATTCAAGTTTTAATGGTTGATTGTTTATTAAATTCTTTGTTCAATTCATTAGCTCAAGGAGAGACCTGATTGAGATTTCGTTTAGTATTCGAATTCTTTGGCACTTTGTGGTCATGATAATGTTCATTTTGGAACCTGTTCCCAAAGAGGGATCTCAGGCATTTTTGCAACCGTGATACTTCTAAACCTATTAAACGATCTTCTTTCAATTGGCCATTACTTAAATGATCTTTGATGTTTTAGTTAAATGAAGAACTTGAACTTTATTGGGTTTACCAGACATAGCATAATTATATGTTGTCTTAAAATATTGCTTTTTGTTTGAGAGTAAATTGTGCATGTCTTGGAATCATGCTTAGTTGCCCCATCCTTTGGAAAGGTGTAAACATTATGGAGTGATCATCTATTGGGAACTTTTCCTTTAGGGATAATTACAAATTTGACCCCAACCCTTGGGGTTATAACAATTGGAATGCTAACAGTTTTTTGGTAATAATTGGATCTGAAATTATCATTTCACGACAGTTGGAATCTTGTGTCTATTTTTTACCAAAACCAAATAGTTTGGTGACCTGGTGGCTATGCAAAATCCATTAAATGCTCAAAATTGGAAAAAATAAGTCAACCATCGAATATCAGCATTTTTTTTTCAAAGTAATCCATTGGCGCGATGGCTATGCGACAGTTATTAAATGCTGAAAATACTAAAAAGACAAGCTCACCATTTTACTGAAAATGCCATGGCAACATTTTTTCTGAAGGAATTTGCATTTGATGGGTCCTGTACAGCTGTTGTGTCACCGAACAATTTGGTTTTTGATATGAAATTAATTATAGGGATTCACTTGTTGTGAACTGATAATTCAGGTTCCAGTTGTAACAAAAGTCAGGGTTCCAATTGTTATGTCCTCCAAATGTTGGAGTCAAATTTGTAATTATCCCATCCCTTTATTATATCAGGCTTTGTGTCTCTTATTC
Organism: Hura crepitans; assembly: GCA_948208565.1. Classification (NCBI taxonomy): domain Eukaryota; kingdom Viridiplantae; phylum Streptophyta; class Magnoliopsida; order Malpighiales; family Euphorbiaceae; genus Hura; species Hura crepitans. Next base: position 7,515 of record CANXYI011509786.1, read on the forward strand.
TTGTGGATATAATATTCAAAGGTTCAGTTCATGAAATTTATGCCTTTTTCTTTTGGTTACAGGTCCAAGATCTTAAAGAAAGCAAAATGGAATTGAAGCTGATTCTGGAAATGTGTGGACGTGAATCCACTGATTCAAGGTTAGCTGCTTGCCCACCTTGCCACTTATCCATAAAAATCAAAAACATTTAGCTTGATCAGCTGAACTATACCAAAATATACATATCTGCAAGTCTATAATGCTCCTTGTAAGGCATCTTTTCTCATCTGTCCTATGTAATTGAAGATAAAGAGGAATCTAAAAGGGTGCAGCCATGCAATAGTAGCTGTGAATATCTTGCTATTAGGATCTAGTAGTTTGTCTCCTGTCAATCACTCATTTTTCTTGCATGGTTGGTATGTTAATATGAAAAACTTTTGATATGTCTCTGCAACTGCAGGGATATTTTAGAAGCAAAGGATGTTGACTACAAGGCATGGGCTCAAGTTCAAAGCTTGAAATCCTCTCTTGATGAGCAAAATCTAGAACTACGAGTCAAGACAGCAAATGAAGCGGAGGCTATATCTCAGCAGAGGCTGGCCGCCGCAGAAGCAGAGATTGCTGAGCTGAGACAGAAATTGGAAGCTTCCAAAAGGTTAGCTTGCTTTTTGCGGAGAAGTGAATTCCATTGAATGTCATTAGTTGTAACTATGCATGTTATGTCCTTTCAAAACTTGCTGTATGTATTTTTCTTATGTACCTTGGAAACAATATTTCCCCTAGCAACATTTAGTCAATGCAATAAAAGGTAAGCATGCAATTTTATTTACTGTTTAATTGGTCAGTTGCACTTGTTGATACATATTTCTTGTGAATAAATTTCTCAAGGGCAGAAATTATTGTTGAGCAAGCAATTATCTATCTGAAGTAAATTCCTTCTAATTTTATATGAATTGGATGCACCAATGACTTTTTTAATGTACCTGTAGTATTTAATTTCAGAGGTCTGAAATTGTCATTTTGTTACTTCAGGGAAACGTGTGGACTTTCTGATGTTCTGAAATCCAAAACTGAAGAGAATGAGGCTTACTTATCTGAAATAGAGGTTGATTATTATTCACTTTTTGGGATATAGCACAAACCTCCCCAAAGCTTGTCCGAAAAACCTATTACACACCTAAACTTTGTTAAAAAGTCCCTTTACCCTGTAAATGCCACATGGATCAATCAGATTGTCTGATTTTGTGTTGAATTTTGAGTTGAACATATCTGATGGTACTATTTCAACAAAGTTTAGGGGGTTGATGATTTTTTTAGACAAGTTCGGGTGTGTTTTGGGGGGGGGGGTGTGGTATTTGTGTGGGGAGGGGTGGGTATGTGTTGGTGGGGGATATCCTTTCACTTCTATTGACGTTTCTGGAGTCATTGCAATGGATTATATTGTTGATTTTTTTTTTTCAAGACAATTGGACAAGCATATGATGACATGCAAACTCAAAACCAGCATCTGCTTCAACAAGTTTCAGAGAGAGATGACTATAATATTAAGGTGATAACAGTATTTCACACGCTATCTAACTTGTTCATTGGGCTGCATTCAGTTTGGTGTAGCTGTCCATGCCTGTCACCATGTGGTTACAGGTTTGCTTTATTCTGTGGCACAGTATTGCATTTCCAGTTTTCTTTTGATGTTTTTCTCTTCATTTTTTTAATTGGTTTACCTGGTTTGGAGCGGGGCTCCGGTCTTCCCGGGAGGACCGTGCCCCCCTCAATCCAAGGGGCGTTGGGCACCGGTCCTCGCGGAAGGAGCAGAGCCCAGGCCCTGGTTTGAACATTTTGGTTATTTATTTCTGATTCAGTCCTCTGGATTTTGTGTTTGCATGTTTGCTTTATTGTGTGGTATGGTATTGCATTTTCCAATGCTTTTTTCATTTTCATATCAATTACATGATTTTAAACATTTTTTATTTAATTTCTGATTCAATTTTCTGGATTTTGATATTGGTCCAAATTACAAATTGCTTGTCTTTTAGCAGTTCTGTAAATTTCATGTGTCAAATTCACAAACTATTTTCTCATAAATAATTAATTGTTGAACAGAGTGGTTTGTTTTCTTTGTATTAATAATATTACATCTGTATTAGCCACTACAAATAATAAGATTTAGCATTAGCATTTAAAATATACAAAAGGGTTTGGTAGATTTAAGAAACAGTGCAGGTAGGTTCATTAAAGTGTCGAGTCTTTGTTTACAACTTGTATGATCAGTACTTTTCCAGATTTTTAGTGTGAGTTCATCCCATGGTTTACATGAAGAAACATTTATTTTGGTGCGTAAAGTGATTTGGCTTGACTTAGTGGATCTCGCTGGTCCTGTCTCAGCTTGTTTTAGAGGGTGTGGGGGCAAGACAGCTCAAGGACTCTCTACTAATGGACAAAAGAACCATGGAAAGGGAGATTCAGCAAGCTAATGTGTCCCTTGATTTTAATAATGTGAAAGCTGCAAGAATTGAAGATCAGGTATTTATCATAACTATTTGGTGGTTTGTTAAACTGAGATGTAAAATGTCCCTGTTGACTAATGGATACTTCTGCAGTTAAAAATTTCTTTAGACCAGCTACATGAACTTACAGAAGAGAGGTCTCAAAAATCAGTCATGTTGGAAAATACACATAAGCGATTGTCAGATGTTAGAAAATCATCTAATCAAGCAAGAGAGTCACTGGAGGATTCCACATTTAAGGTCGAAAGATGTCGAGTAGCTCTTTTGGAGCTGCAAATAGAACTAGAGAAGGAAAGGTAATGAGATGGATTTCTTTTTTTTTTTTTTTTTCACTTTGTGCCAAATATAGGCCTGAACTTATCATTATTTATTTATCAGGTTTGATAAGAGGAGAATAGAGGAGGAGTTGGAAGTAGCAAGGAGAAAGGTTTTATGTCTTAGGGCAGAGACTGAGCAGTCTTCAATTGTGGAAAAACTTCAGCAGGAACTTGAAGAATACAAGGAAATAGTTAAGTGCAGCATCTGCCTTGAAAGACCTAAAGAGGTAATTTCAGAAGTTCCTTGTATATTGAAGGGCTAGTTATATTATTGTTTCCTTCAATAAGGTATTCTTTGGACTGTGTGTCCAATTATAGATAGGTATTAAGTTGTAAATATAAAGGAATGCCTTCACTCTTGGAAATACTTCTGTATTTTGCAATTATTTTGGATGATAAAAAGGGAACAAGAAAACTTCAATTAGAAAAAACTAAGCAAGCAAAAAATTTTCTTTCCTGCTGAAGTTTTGAAACTGTAATTTAAAATTTTAAAAGAATAAAAAATATAACATGTGAACTTTAGCCTAAACTGTAATTGTCTAAATCATGTATTTTTGAAATAAAAGTATAAATTTGTTTTTCTTGGAATATCAGTTTTCAATTGAATTAGACTGCAAATTTATCGAAAAATGTATTCCAGTTGTCTATTGTACTTTGGAGAATTTATATCTGACTTTTTAATGCCTGTAGAAAATTAGAAATAGTGCATACTTGTTCTTATCTTTCCTTCTGCTTAAATTTTTGTGTTATATATATATATATATATATATATATATATATATAAAGTTGAGGGCCTATTTGGAAAAAGTTTTTGTAAAATACACAATATTCAATACAGTACGAAACATTGCGATTGCTGTTGTCCTACAGGAATGCTGATTGCTCTGGTTGCTATATAACACATGCGTAGTGTTTGCCTTCGAGGTTATGCCCTTCTGTTTTTTCCCTGGCGGATTTTTTATTTTTTTGTATTTTACAATTGAACCTTTATGAATAAATAGACAACATATGGACACCTGTAACGCCCCTTGTCACCCGCTTGCAGATATTGTCCGCTTTGGGCCACTGCCCTTCACGGTTTTGTTCTTAGGCAAAGGGAAGGACTTCCCAAGTGGTCACCCATCTTGGTACTGCTCTGGTCCAAACACGTTTAACTTTGGAGTTCTGATGAAATCCAAACCACCCCTTTACCCAAAACGCGTCTGCAAGGGATACTACCATCTTCCCTCCATTCCGATATGGGATAGGTCCCCTATCTGCCTAAGCGTGGTCCTCTCCACCTTAGGACACAGCGTCGTTGCTGTCATACCGTACTAGG
>CANXYI011509851.1:0-20490 GCA_948208565.1 Hura crepitans
TGAACAGAATAGCTAACAAGATAAAAACCACCTTTATCATAGAATAAGGACCTTATGTTACAAGGTTATGCCTTTCAAGTTGAAAAAAGTTGGGGCTATATACCAGAGGATAGTTATAAAGATTTTTGATGATTTGATTCATAAGGAAGTGGAAGTGTATGTCGATGACATAATGATCAAATCATCTATGAGAGAAAGGCATTTTGAGGCCTTAGAAAATTTCTTTAGAAGGATAGACAAGTATAATCTACGTTTGAACCAACCTACCTTTGAGTGCAACTTCTCAACACTGCCTAACTTTAGGTGCAACATCTTAGCATTGCCTGAACCAACCTACCTTCAGGTGTAATATCTCAGCACTGCCCGACTTTAGGTGCAATGTCTTATCACTGCTTAAACCAACCTGCCTTCGAGTGTAACATCTCAACACTGCTTGACTTCTGGTGTAATGTCTTAGCACTGCCTGAACCAATCTACCTTTGGGTGCAATGTCTTACCACTGCTTGACTTCAATTGCAATGTATTAGCACTACTTGAACCAACTCATCTTCAAGTGTAGCATCTTAGCACTGCCCGAGCTCAAGTGCAATATCTTAGCACTACCTGAACCAAATCAACCCTGCGTGCAAAGTCTCAGCACTGCCTAGACCTCACTAACTCTGATCCCGATGAATCTTATAGAAAGATCGCACCTGAGATACGTGTCTCTTTCCTTTTCGAACATTAGGTCACCTCACACACTCTATAGTCGCCTCCCTAAAGTTAGGGGCAACTATAGACACTGGGTCTCTGGGGCACCTAGGTTCAATTTGCCAAATGATGATGAAAAGGACAAAAATCCCAAAAATGGATTTTTTATATCCAAATCAAAGATCTCAAAAACTTTTTCCTTAAAAAAATGAGAAAAAAATGAAACAAGACATTCCTATGAGGGGAACAGCCATTTTGGGCACCCAAAACTGGTCGTTCCCATGTAGGGAACGCCCATTTTGGGCCTATGTTTTAGGTACCAAACGGGCTGTTCCCGCACATAAAATGCCTGTTTGGGCTTAGAATGGCCATTTTGGCCTTTTTTGCCTCCGAAGTTATGCATAAATACCAAATGGGTCATTTTGAGCCAAGTTTGGTCATTTTAGAGGAGAGAGAAATTTTTTTAGAGAGAGAAAATACACAAAAAAGGCAAAAAAACTCTTTCAACAACATTTTTGTATTTTTTTAAAAATTCAAGCACCGTTTTCAATTTGATTCGAGATCTTTCTGAACGCAAATATATCGGCGCATTGACTGACCCAGTTTTATTCTATTTTCCATTTTTTTTCCATTTTATCCATCTACCAATTAGATATGATAAATTATTTGTGCTATATTTTTTGCATTTGTGAGACTATTTATTTTTGTTTAATATCTGTCTTTTTTTCTTCTATTTTTGCTTCATGTCAAATAATGTTATTTTTGTCATTTTTGCTATTTTATTTTCTTTTTGCATTATCAATATGCCAGTTAGATGTGATAATTTATTTAGGCAATATTTTATATTTTTGTGACTATCTATTATTTTATTTAATTTATGTTTGTCCCTTATATTTTTACTTCGCATCCAAGAACATTATTTTTGATGTTTGGGCTAATTTTACTTTTCTTTTTGTATTATCCATCTACTAGTTAGATGTGATAATTTATTCGTGCAATATTTTATATTTTTGTGACTGTTTATTTTTATTTAATTTCTGTCTATTTTCCTATTTTTTCTTCGCATACTAATATATTATTTTTATTGATGTGATACGAGTTATTTGATTATTTGGGACTTGATTGCTTTTATTATTGTATATTTCTTTAGATTGTATTTTAGGCATCCCAAAATGTAATTTTATTTTTATTCGGTTAGATTGTATTTTAGGTAATTGGCTTGTATTTTATTTTTTATTTTCGAATCATTTCCCTATATATTCTATGAATGCTGTAATAATTAGACAAATGAATTTTCATGCGATTGGAGAAATAACCAAAGTATTTTTATTTAATTAATTGGTTTTTTATTAATAAAATTGATTTAATTTTCCTTAATAAAAGTCACAGTAAAATTATTTTCTAAAAATTGACATGTGAGAACTAAAGTTCTCAAATTAAATCCATTACCCGATTTTATGTATTATTCTTCCAATTTCAATCCCAAAATATTCCACAAATGTTGAATTAGGTAGAAAAATGATTTTACATTTTAAAAGGAAATAATAATCAAAATCATGTTTTTACTCTAACAAATTGGTGCTTTGCTAATAAAATAAATTCTGGTTCTTTCTTAATATATGTTACAACAATAAAATTTATTTTCTCGAATTGACATTTGAGAACCAAAGTTCTCAAACCATTCTTCCAAATAAAAGTCACCAAAAAAAATTCATTTTTTCCAAATTAGTGTACAAGAACCAAAGTTCTTAAACCAATTGTCTGATTTTAATAAAAGATCAGTACAATAAAATCTATTTTCCAAAATTGGCATACAAGAACCAAAGTTCTCGAGACAATCAATTGCCTAATTTCATCTATGTTATTTTGATTCCAAACACCTATTTATTTTTCTATAAATATATTCTATAACTTCTTCTACGTGAATGTGTGATTTACTTTAATTGCAAAACATTGCTTAAGAAAAGGAATAGTATCATAAATTCGAATTGAATTTATGTATTAATTTGAGGTATAAATAAGAGTAGGATTTCGAACTGCTATGGTTTTAGCCATACAAGGTATTTCCTAACTCGGTCAGGTGGTGACTCCTACCTTATGGTGCCCAACTTGCACCTTCTAAGCTAATCAAAAAAGAGTGGCTCGATATTCCTTTAGCTTCCTTCTTGTCTTTTGATACTTGAGGAGTGAGGCTTAAGTTGAGTCTTAGGCTACTTCAATTTGATCAGTCCAAGGAAAATAAATGGGATGTGAATCGTGGTAACTCTACTTGAGACACCATGAGACCATACTCTAAAAGTGCCTCAAATTGATATAAAACTTCATATTTTCAATTTATGATGTTATTTCTTTTAGAAATTGTATTACATGCTAGAGCCTTAGAATAAGTTAGGCATCCTTTTTATACCCTGATGTCATTTCGAAGCATAAAGCCTATTTCACTCAAATTGGAAGATTATTAGAGGTGGCATCAAATCCAAGCCTCATTCCTATAAGGTATATGAAATGGTGAACCAATCGATCATCTACTCATGATGAGATAGACCTATTATGGAGGGACTATGCTTGGATGAGCATAATTGGCGCGACTAAACCATAAGTCCATGTAATGACCAATAGCAATTTCCCTTAGGCACCTTGGTTAATGATACATTGTGTGCTATATGGGGTAATATACATGAAATGTGATTTAATCATCTTGAAATGCTATCAAACCCATTGGGCCTTTTCTAACTGGAATGGGCTAGACCTTACATTTTGACACAATTGAAGATATCCAATGTATACAGGGAAAATATTTTGCATGCACTTTTCCTTATGAGAGAAATAATGTTCAGCTATCTGTCATCCATTATTCAAACCTATTGGGGCCCCTGATATCCCACAAGTAAGCCCTTCTAGGAAAGAGCATAAGACCTTGTGTGTGGGAAGAAATAAGGTTGGAAGGCTCTTGCTTGTGATTGTGGTTGTACACATTGGCATGCATAAGCATTTCATGCATTCACATGCATCCTCATTCCATCATGTTTAAACCTTTGTCTTGTAGCCATTATAGATCCTTAGGCTGCTTAGGTACGAAGGACAGACCACAGGATAGCTAGATAAGAATTCACATATACCACTTACAACCTGATAAGCATGGCAGGGCATGATGAAAGTAGTTCTTCTGCTCCAAATTTTAAGACTAGGATGTATTAGAAATTTGAAGAGTTTGAGAATAGAATCATGGATATGGTTTTAAGAGCAATAGCTGAGACAATTCCTACTACAGCATCACTACCATATGCTAAAAACATAACAGTTACTCCTACTGGAAAACCTGTTACAACTTCTAAGGGAATTGGTACAGGGAAGCAAGCCATAGGCATTGGGGGAAAAGACAAGAAAGCTGAGTACTTTAATCTAGGGTCTGACTTTTGTGAGGACTAGATTGTGCCTCAAAAGTTTGAGGATGCTAAAATGAAGAAGTTGGAAGAAAGAATGGAAGCGATGGCTAGGCTTATTTCCATGGCTAAAGGGATAGATCCTAATGAACTTACCTTGGAATCTGAGGAGATTTTACCTTCTAAGTTCAAGATGCTAGAATTACCCAAGTTTAATGGGACTTTTGACTCAAGAGATCACATTAAGTAATACGCCATGGTTATGAGAGGTATTGAGCTTAGCACCAAATATAAGGTAGTGTATTTCAGTTTGACATTGTAAGAAAGAGCTATCAATTGGTATCATGGGTTAGAAAGGAAAGTGAAAGAGGATAGGAGTAAGATCATGAAAACTTTTATCAACCAATATAACTGCAGCACTCACATGGAGGTTACTATGAAAGACCTCAAGTGGCTTAGGCAGAAATCCAATGAAACTTTCATAGAGTACTTATCAAAATAGAGGTCTTGAGTGCTGGAAATGAGAAAGAAGCTAGAAACATCAGATTAAATCCACCTGCTCATTAAAAATGACAATCCATACTTGAGAGATGGCTTAAAGGCCAAGGCATTGAAGGATTAGGAATCATTGACAGACAAAGCCATAGATATAAAAGAGGAACATAATAAATAGAAAAAGAGTTTAGGAGGGTTTGGTAATCGGAGTAATCAAGGATCTAGGAATATATGCGGGGCTAGTTTTAGGCAAACTACTGAGGTATCTGTTATGGCAAAGCATTATTCAAATTTAGGCAAGTAGCTATCTTAGTGTCTGAAGCGATTTCAAAAAGAAGGAAAGGTCTAACCTTTTCCCCCTAAACCTGCCAAAAGTGAAGGCCAGCCCTATCATAGAGTAAACTTATACTATCAATATCATCAGCATACCGACTATGACACTGATAATTTTCACACTTTGAGGGATAGGATTTAGGATTTGATTGATTCAAGGCAAATACCCGATCTAGAATAGAGGCAAAAAAGTCAGGGTGCGTACTCAAGAGTTCCTCCTCCAGCAAATATGGTCAACTCAAGTCTCTAAGAATTGTATGTACTCTGGGATTTATATGGGAATGATTATCTAATCATGAATAGAAGTGTCGAAGTGAATCAGAGTCAGTATGTATGATGGAAATATGGACTACAAATAGTGAGAGTGAATCAGAAGGACAAGTTCAGGATGTAAGGGTAAATTCTAATCTAGAGCAAAAACTGAGTGAGGAAGCAGAAACCAAAGCAATAACCTGGAGTGGTTAAGTGATGCCAAAAGTAGAGAGAAAGCCAATTCCTCCAGTGATGGAGAATGAAGAAGATGTTGTGATGAAATAGTTAAAGAAGACACTCGCATAGTTTTGATTTAGGATTTGTTACATCAATCTTCCTCTTATCAATAGAAAGTGTTTGAAGCTTTATGTGCTGCAACCATTTAAACTACCATATCTCTATCTGAACTAGTGGCAATGGTAAAAAGAAAGGAGGAAACAAGAGTCAACTTTTCTAATATGGATTTAACACCCAAAGGGCATCATCATAACCATCCTTTGTACATCAAATCAGAAGTTAACGGCATGTGTAATGGTGGATGATATGTCATCAATCAATGTGTGCCTACTTAAGGTTATAACAGCATATGGGATTGAGGATTTGATGATCTCCTAGTCCAAGCTTACCATTATAGCTTATGACAACACAAAGAGGTAAGCATATGGGACTTTCAAGGTTAAGGTTAAAATGGGGGTGATTATGGATGATGTGGAGTTCACAGTGCTCGATATTCCTGCAAATTTCTCTCTGCTTTTGGGAAGGCCATGGTTCTATAAGCTAAAAGGAGTTTTGTTGACATTGCTTCAGACGATAAAGATCCCCCACGATGGTGAGATAGTGACAATAAGGGCTATAAGAGAGAATTAGGTGTCGATGTTTGAAATAGCAAATCAGCCTTTCAACAGTTTCCACATTGCCAAAATCTTTTCGGAGAAAAGGGAAAACCCTCAGGTGGTGAACATGATGCAAAGGATGAACTATCTACCTGGAGCCGGATTGGGATATGCTTTAGAAGGTCCGATTTTAGTCATTCAACCTTAAGGAAATGAGGATCGAAAGAGCTTGGGATACACCATAGAACATCAGAACTAAAAAAGATGAGAAAAAATATCCCTCTACTATAAGAGAGTTTTGTCCAGGCCGAAGGGAATGTTAGTTACTATGGGAATTCAAGCCGGCTATCATTGAGGGATAGGTTATGCCAAGATTTGTGATCTTTAGTGATGTATTCAATTAGGCTACAAATGAAGTGAAAGTCATTTTAGATTTTTGGGACGAGAAATTTCTGACCAACCTAACTGAGCTAGAAATCAGATGTGAAGAAGAGATCATGACTGATGCTATGCTCTAAGGTAAAGGATAAAAAGAAGATGAAAGAAAAAAGCCTGCTTGAAATTTCTTTTGATAATTTATATTTACCTGAACTTTTCAATGATGATGTTCTTATTTCCTTTGTTAATAATATGAATAATTTTACCTATTTTTGTGATGTCTCATCTAACTGCATCATGCATAATGATAATCATGGCATGCATAACATGTTTTATATTAATTCAATCAATACTACCTCATTTAATCTTGGTACTGACGAAAATCTTAAATAGATCTTAATTACATCTAATGTAACTCCTAAAGAAAGGACTAAATTTGAGAGAATGTTAAAAAAATTCAAAAAAGTGTTTGCCTAGACCTATGAAGACATGCTAAGGCTAAATCAAGAAGTAGCTAAACATGCCATTTATATGTACCCAAAAGCAAAACCAGTAAAGTAGAAACTATAAAGAATGAGACCAGAATGGGCAAAAAAGATAAGAGAAGAAGTACATAGGCAAGTCAAGGCCAGTCGCTAAAAAGGATAGTAAGGTCCGAATGTGTATAGACTATAGAAATCTGAATAAAGCCTGCTCAAAAGATGACTTCCCATTACCCTATATAAATATGTTGATTGATAGTGCAACAATGTGTAAAATGTACAGTTTTGTGGATGGGTTTGCTGGTTACAATTAGATTCTAAAAAAAATAGCTGACAAGATAAAAATTGCCTCCATCACAGAATGAGGGACCTTTTGTTACAAGGTTATGCCTTTTAGGCTAAAAAATACTGGGGTTACATACTAGAGGATAGCTATAAAGATTCTTGATGATCTGATTCATAAGGAAAGTGTATATTGATGACATGATTATCAAATCCTTTACAAGAGAAGGGCATTTTGAGGCATTAGAAAAATTCTTCTAAAGGATAGACAAGTACAATCTCCATTGAACCCAAAAAAGTGTGTCTTTGGTGTGACTTCAGGAAAGCTCCTAAGACATATTATGAGTCAAAGAGGAATCAAGGTAGACCTTGATAAAATTAAAGCAATTAGAGAAATGCCATTCCTAAAGAAAGAAAAAGAAATAAGTGGATTTATGGGTAAAATACAATACATTAGCAGGTTTATAGCTAAGCTCACCACCATTTTTGAGTGTATCTTTAAACTTTTTAGAAAGAACAAGCCAACTATATGGAATGATGACTGCCATAAAGCTTTTAACACAATCAAGGAATTTTGCTAAATTTACCAGGTTTACAATCGCTAAGGCACAAAAAACCATTGGTCCTCTATTTACCTATTGAAGAAAGTTTAGTGGGGGCCGTGACTGCATAGGAAGATGAGATGGGCATTGAATTTGCAATTTACTACTTAAGCAAGAAATTTCTCCCTTATGGGGTCAAATTTATGGAGGTGGAAAAGATTTGCTTAGTAGTAGTGTGGGCCTCAAAGAAAATGAGACATTACTTCTAGTCGTATATTGTACAAGCTGTGTCCAAACACAACCCATTAAGGTATCTCTAGACGGCACCATCTTTAGTGGGTAGAATAAGTAAATGGCTCTTTTTGCTTCAAAAATTTGATATTCAGCACATAACAAGAAAAACCATAAAAGGGCAAGCAGTCGTAGAATTCTTGGCCAATCATCTGTTAGAAGGTAAGCTATTAGAGTTCGAATTATTAAATGAAAACTTGAACCTAATTGTGGTCAGGGATGGCAGATGTATTTTGATAGAGTAGTAAACAACAAAGGGGCAGGAGTAGGAGTGATTTTAGTAATCCCTAAAGGAGAAAAGCTACCGTTAGCTAAGAAGCTAAGATACAAAGTCACAAATAGCATGGCAGAATATGAAGCCTGCATATTCGGACTTAAAGCATTGTTGTCTCTTAGTGCTAAAATAGTTGAGATGTTTAAGGATTCATCGTTAGTAGTGTATCAAGCTAATAAAGAGGGGGCCATCTGTAAAGAGAGATTAATACCTTATATAGAACACCTAAAGTCAGTTAGTCATCCATTTGAAATGGGCACTTTTTGTCATGTTTTGAGAGATGAGAATCATCTAGCAGATGCATTGGCTACCTTAGTTTCCATGTGGGATAATCCAAAAGGGATAATCATGAAACTGATTATCATTTCTAGTTCTAAAAGGCCTTATTACGAGATAGAGTAGATAATGGAAATAGAGCAAGAAAAAGACAAGCCATAGTTTTATGACATCTATAATTACTTAGAAAATGGAAACTTCCTCGAAGAAGCCATGGATAAGGACAAAAAGGTATTGAGGAAGTTGTTAACTCAGTTCATTAATGTAGATGGGGTCCAATATAAAAGGCAAGTGAATGGTCTTTAGCTTCATTGCTTAGAGGAATGGGAGGCAGAAAAAGTCATGGAGGAGATACACAGAGGGTCATGTGGTACACATATGAATGGTTTAAAGTTAGCCAAAAAAATCATGTGCCAATGATTCTTTTGGGTTACTATAAATCATGATTGCTCAAAATACGTGTAAAGATGCCACAAGTACCAGTGGTATAGAGATTAAAAACACGTGCCAATATTTGAACTTCATAGCTTACATCTCCTTGGCCATTTGCTATATGGGGGATAGAAATAGCAGGAGAGATACATCCAACATCTTCAAACAAGCATCATTGTATTGTAGTGGCAATCAATTACTTTTCAAAATGGGTTGAAGTAGAATCTTTCAAGAAATTAGGGGCAAGAAAGATTGCTAGATTCATAGAGAAGAGTTTAATTTATAGATATGGGGTTTCACATCATGTAGTTTTGGATAATAGTGTCCAGTTTCAAGCAAAAACAAAGGCTCTCTTATAAAAATACAAGATTTAACATCATAAATCCTCTCCTAATAGGCCACAAGCCAATAGAGCATTCAAAGCAGTAAATAAGAACCTCAAAAAGATTTTAGCCAAGACAGTTGTGACTTACAAAGATTAGGTAGATAATTTTCCTTTTACTCTTTAGGGATACAAAACTACGATTTAAACTTCAATAGGTGCTACTCCTTTCTCCTTGGTGTACGAGATAGATGCAGTGCTTCCAGTAGAGATTGAGCTTTAGTCATTAAGAGTGGCAATAGAGTTAAAGATTCCCAAGACTGCCTAAGTCGAACAAAGATTCCAACAGTTGAATTTGCTAGATGAGAAGTGGTTAAAAGCTAATTATCACAATCAAGTTTACTAAAAAAGGATGGCACGTGCCTTCGGTAAAAGGGTGAAGGATTTTTAACTGAAAGAAGGAGAGCTAGTCCTCAAATAGATGAGACTAGGACTACCCAACTTAAGAGGGAAGTTCAAACCAAATTGGGAAGGGCCATTCATCCTAAAGCAAATGTTACCAAAAGGTACTGCGATCCTTATAAATTGTGATAGAAACTAACTAAGGGAACCCATGAACATGGATAGGCTAAAAAGGTTCTATGGCTAAAGACAAATAAAAGAGAAAAAGAAGAGAAATAATAGCCCTACAGGTTAAAGACTGACAAATGGTAACCTTGCTAAAAGTGGGTACCTTGATAGGGTAAAGACCAAAAAAAGGCATCCTATGCAAAAATTAGGGTTGAGCAAAAATAATCAATCAAGAAAAACCATGATGGCTGATTGATGATAGGAGTTTAAGATGTAATTGAGAACTCCCTTGATTAAATGAGGAAATGTGTTATTGCATTAATGTCTGATTGTGATTATCATAAAATGCCAATGTGATGTTACTAGATAGGACCACTTTAATAACCATGGTTGAGCATTTTATAAACTAAATGAGTATAATATTAAATGCAAAAAAAGGTACAAAATAAAAAATTAGAAAAGTTTCTTTTTGATTCTTTCTTTTTAAGTCCTCTATCTTTTGTTGTTGCTCTCACCACTCATCCTCAGCCAACAAGCCTGGTTGTCTTAAGAAGGGCTTGCTACCCATTCTTTATATGCATCATTCTTTATATGCATCTGAAGTCTAAAGTCACAAATGACCCTAGGCACAATGTTTGCCTTCAGAGGTAACTACCTCTATGGCTTATGATAGCTGCAAGTGAATATGATAGATATATCTTTTCCTTTGAAAGAAAGTAAGGAGGTTACAATACTTTGAGTCTCGCTAAACTACCTCATGCAATGGTCGGGGATGCAAAAAGTAACCTTGTGAAGGCCAGCTAGAGGAACACAGCCTGATGGACCACTGCATCACACGTACAGTAAGAAAATCCAAGGGTTTTTGAAACTTATATCATCGTCTATTAGAGCACTTAGCCATGAAACCGATCACTCAACATTCATAAAACATTGCATAATGGCTCGAGATAGCAAATGCTTCAAGTTATAAGATCCAAGGACATAAGGTGAAGGATTGTCCAAAAGGCAAAGCTTCTCTTATAGCCAAACATAAAAAAAATGCTGTTAGGAATGAAAACCTATGAAGGCATTCTAAGCAAAAGGTAAACAAAAGAATAGGGCAAAAAACCCTTTCTAGGGTGGTTTATTCTTAAAAAAAATTTGAAGTAGAAACGGGCTCCCATGAAAAAATTCAGCTTCTCCAGATTGCACAACATCCAAACCAAGAATTATTTTAGCTAAGATCAAAGGAAAAGGATTCAGCTCTTTCTTTAAGTCATTAATCACACTGAATAGCTAATAGTCTCCAGAATGGTCTTCAGCTAAAACTATAAGATATTTGAAGAAAAATATGAATAAATATGTGCCCACTCATAAGGATAGAATGTCTGTGTAACTGTCAGCATAATCTAACAATGCATTAGAGAGATTGGCCCTCTCTATGGTACCCATCTTATAGCCAAGGATGGTAGTATGCCTAATATATCAATAGCCTCATATGAGTAGCAGGGAACACAGGTCAAACAGTAAGGTAGTATGTCAAAAGAATAAAATATGCCCAAAATTGTAACAAATTCCTCAGACAAGGGGCACAGCTCTTGATGGGAAAATTGAAAGACATGAAATTGTAGGTCCTAAAATTAGGTTGCTGCCTTGAGAAAAGTCTAATCAAGATGCACTCTTTGAAGGAATTTTAGCCCGTTGAAAGGAGCCAAGGTGGGGACTACCCATGTAGAAGGGAGATCAAGAATTTTATGAAGCTTCTTGATGAATTCATCACTCATTATTGCAAAAATGAAGAAAAAACTCAAGTGGCACGAGGATTTATGTATGCATTAAGGTATTTATAGCTTTTAGAAGTGAAAAAAGAGCACCATGGCCAAAAATAAGCATTTTCAACTAGAAAATGGTGCATTTTCTAGTTGAAAACGACCGTTTTAAGCTAGAAAATGGGCATTTTGGGTTTAGCCCAAAACAAACATTTTTTACTGACTAAATAACCATTTTCTTTGCCAAAAATGGCATTTCTATAGCCCAAAATGCCAGTTTTGGTGGGGTAAAAGTGCCCATTTTCTTAACACTATAAAAGCTGCATTTTTTTTTTATTTTTCACCATTTTCATACATTTTGAAAACCTTTTCACATAAGCACTATATCAACATAGACATGTAACTATGCCACCATGCCAATAAAGCCATCCACGCTACCAACCCATGCTAGAACATGTGGCCATAACGAGTTAGCTTATTGATAAGGAGATGGAGCGGTATAGGCGATTGGCCTCTATCACTCGGATTAGGAGCCAATACATGTGCACCTAGACATTACGAGACCTGGGCATCTTGGATCGAGTGGATCAGCTACTTGCCTAGGTGGAGTGGTAGGAGTTCTACCTACTATGGTGTGCCACCTACCCGGCTGTCACTTTAGAGTTCCTTAGCACCTTCCAATTTTAGCGGGCCCTGTCGGACGATGCCTCTACTATTCACTTCGTCGTGCTAAAGAATAGGTTCAACATCTCCTTTTTGCAATTTACAGAGCTACTACGACTGCCTATAGATAGGGACACTAAAGTCCTCAATAGCATAGATGAGCATTGAGGGTCTATTGGTCAGCTTGGCACTATCTACAATGCCAATTGGACTAAGGCATGCACTATACAAGATCCAGTTCATCGATACTTACACCGAGTGTCGTCTCTCAGCTACCTTAGATGTGTTGGTAGTTATGGTAAGCTAAATTAGACTAAGTTATATGGCCTCTGGGCTATAGAGCATAGTGTCTAGTTTAACCCGACCTGGACTATCCTAGAGCATCTACATTACACTAGCCGATCCCTAAGCAAAGGGATCATCGTGGGAGGAATTGTCACTGCCTCATTACTTAGGTTAGGCATCCTGGAATAGCATCTGGGTGAGTCTCTTCAACAATATCTATGGGTAGACTGAGACACTTACATTGCCATTGGGATCACGAAGGTCGATCCCTAAGCACCAGCTAGCTACAGACTGCTGACAGAGGTTGAGTTGGATTAGCAGGTGGGGAATAAGCCAAGCAATGATTATCAATTTTGCATTGGATCTTAAGGAGCTTCTAAGGACCAATTTGACTCCTGAGAGACCAGTTCAGAGGCAGCAGACTGACGAGTTAGGTTCATCTTCTTTAGCACCATCTCAGCCATAGATCGAGTCTCTTTTTTAGGGCCTGTAGAGTTAGATGTCAGAGCAGTTCTAGCATAATCACACTAAAATGAGCATGAGGATCGAGGAGTCCGAGCGGTAGACTACACAAAGACAATAGGTGATAGAGGCAGAGCTCTGGATGCTGAGAGATCAGTGATAAACTCTAGACCCTTAGCCTTTACTTTATCTTTACTTTATTTTATTTTACTTTTCTAATTATATTAGTTTAGGACACAAAACTTTTATACTCAAAAGTGCTTATTTATAAAATTGATGCATTTTGCTCATTACTTTTTGGCAAGACATAGATAGAATAATAAAACAATAAAATACCTATTAAATAATGACAATGAATAGTGATGATAAAAAAAGAAGAGAAAAAAAAAAGAGAAGAGACACACAAAACAAAATAAGGAGATAGATAAAATAAAATGATAAAAAGAGAGAGATAAAAGGACAACAAAGGAAAAAAGATATAAAATCATAATTTTCAAAATCATAACATGAATGCAAAAAAAAAATGCACTCACACACACAGGGCATGCATCCATTTTGTAATTAAGCGCTGATGAACTAACATGTTTTACTTAATCTTTTCCATATAGGGGACAAACTAAATTTTTTAGGCAACCATACAACTTTATCCTGTCTAAGAAATTTTTAGGTGCAATGTCTTAGCACTGCCTGAACAAACCTACCTTTGGCTAGAACATCTCAGCACTGCTCGACTTTAGGTGTAATGTGTTACCACTGCTTGAACCAAGTCATCTTTGGGTGCACTGTCTCAACACTGCCCGACTTAAGGTGCAACATCTTAGCACTGCCTAAACCAACCTACCTCCAAGTGTAATGTCTCAGCACTGCCTGACTTCAGGTGCAATATCTTAGCACTGCCTAAACCAACTTACCTTTAGGTGTAATGTCTCAGCACTACCTAACTTCAGGTGTAACATCTTAGCACTGCCTGAACTAACCTACCTTTGGGTGCAACGTCTCAGTACTACCCAACTTCAGGTGCAAAATCTTAGCACTACCTAAACCAACCTCAGTACTACCCGACTTTAGGTGCAATGTCTTAGCACTGCCTGAACTAACCTACTTTCGAGGGCAATGTCTCAGCACTGCCCAACATTAGGTGCAATGTCTTAGCACTACCTGAACTAATCTACCTTTTGGTGCAACATCTCAGCACTGCCCGACTCAAGTGCAACGTCTTAGCATTGCCTGAACCAACCTACCTTTAGGTGCAATGTCTCAACACTGCCTAACTTCAGGTGCAACGTCTCAACACTGCCTAAACTACCTCATCTTTAGGTGTAATGTCTTAGCACTACCCAAGCTCAGGTGCAATGTCTTAGCACTACCTAAACCAAATCAACCTTTGGTGTAATGTCTCAGCACTGCCCAAACCCCACTAACTTTAGTCTCAATGAATCTTATAGAAAGATCATCCTCGAGGTACATGTCTCTTTCCTTTCCAAACTTTAGGTCACCTCACACACTTTATAGTCACCTCCCCAAAGTTGGGGGCAATTGTAAACATTAGGTCTCCAAGGCTCTTAGTTTCAGTTTACCTAATGATGATGAAAATGACAAAAATCCAAAAAATGAATTTTTTATGTCCAAACTGAAGATCTCAAAAACGTTTTCGTTAAAAAAATGAAGAAAATGAAAACAGCCATTTTTTAAGAGAAAACAGCCATTTTAGAGTAAACAAGCCATTCTTGCAAGGGGAACGGCCGTTTTAGGCCTAAAATGGGACATTCCAGTGCACTGAATGCCCATTTTGGGCCCATATTTTGGCTACCAAAATGGGCCGTTCTCATGCGCAGAACACCTATTTAGGCCCAGAACAACCAAAAATGGCTGTTTTGGCCATTTTCACCCAAAACGGGCATTTGGCTCTGAAAAATGGCCATTTTCTACCTCGAATCATGCATAAATACCAAATGGGTCATTTTGAGCCAAGGTTGGTCATTTTAGAGGAGAGAGAAAATTTTCTAGAGAGAAAATACACAAAAAAGGGCAAAAAAACACTATTTCAACAACATTTTTTAGATTTTTCCAAAGATTCAAGCATCGTTTTCAATTCAATTCGAGATCTTTCTGAAGGCAAATATGCCAGCATATTGATCAACCCATTTTTCTTCTATTTTCCATTTTTTTCTTTTCCCATTTTATCCATTTACTAGTTAGATGTGATAAATTATTTGTGCTATGTTTTTTGCATTTATGAAACTATTTATTTTCGTTTAATTTCTATCTTTTTTTCTTCTATTTTTGCTTCACATCCAAAAATATTATTTTTTTCATTTTTGTTGTTTTATTTTCTTTTTGCATTATCCATCTACCAGATAGATGTGATAATTTATTTAGATAATATTTTATATTTTTTTGACTGTCTATTTTTTATTTAATTTATGTCTATCCTTTTTATTTTTACTTTGCATCCAAAAACATTATTTTTGACATTTGGGCTTTACTTTTCTTTTTGCATTATCCATATACCAGTTAGATGTGATAATTTATTCATGTAATATTTTATATTTTTGTAACTATTTATTTTTATTTAATTTCTTTCTATTTTCTTATTTTTGCTTCACATACTAATATATTATTTCTGTTGTTGTGATGCGAGTTATTTGATTATTTGGGACTTGATTTCTTTCATTATTGCCGATTTCTTTAGATTGTATTTTAGGCATCCCAAAATATAATTTTATTTTTATTCGTTAGATTGTATTTTAGGTAATTGGCTTGTATTTTATTTTTTATTTTTGAATCATTTCCATGTATATTGTGTGAATGTTGTAATAATTAGGAAAATGAATTTTCATGTGATTGGAAAAATAACCAAAGTATATTTATTTAATTAATTGGTGTTTTTATTAATAAAATGGGTTTGATTTTTCTTAATAAAGGTCACAATAAAATTATTTTCTAATAATTGACATGTGAGAACCAAAGTTCTCAAATTAAATCCATTACCTGATTTTATGTATGATACTTCCAATTTCAATCCCAAAAATATTCCATGAATACCGAATTAGGTAGAAAAATGATTTTACAAGCTGAAAAGAAATAATAATCAAAATCATGTTTTTACTCTAATAAATTGGTGTTTTGCTAATAAAATAAATTTCGGTTCTTTCTTAATAAAAGTTACAACAATAACATTTATTTTCTAGAATTGACATTTGAGAATGAAAGTTCTCAAACCATTCTTCCAAATAAAAGTCACCATAATAAAATTCTTTTTTTCCAAATTAGCATATGAGATCCAAAGTTCTCAAACCAATCGTCTGATTTTAATAAATGATCATTGCAATAAAATTTATTTTCCAAAATTGGCATACAAGAACCAAAGTTGTCAAGATAATTAATTGCCCGATTTCATGTATGTTATTTCGATTCTAAACACCTATTTATTTTTCTATAAATATATTCTATAACTTCTTCTATGTGAATGTGTGATTTACTTTAATTACAAAACATCACTTGAGAAAAGGAATAGTATCATAAATTCGAACCAAATTTTCATACTAATTTGAGGTATAAATAAAAGCAGGGTTTCGAACTGCTCTGGTTTTGGCCCTATAAGGTATTTCTTGACTCGATCGAGTAGCAACTCCTACCTTGTGGTGTCCAACTCACACCCCCTAAGCTAATAAAAAAAGATTGGTTGGAGATTCCTTTAGCTTCTTTCTCGTCTTTTGAGACTCAAAGAGTAAGGCTTAAGTTGAGCCTTAGGCTGCTTCGATTTGATTGGTCTAAGGAAAATAAAAGGGACACAAATAGTGAGGGCCTTTAAGGTTATAGAGAAGTTCGTGATCTCCTCTGATAATAAAGACATGGAAGAAGAGGACGATGCTGAAGAATAGGATAGATAACATTATTCCCCCCCTTTTTATTTTGTTTTGGAATAGGAATTGTTTTGCCCCTCTATTCTATTTTCATATATACAGAACATTAAACTCTTGATTTTCTATATATACAATTTCAACTTTATTTTGATATACATTTGATCTTTAAGTATGTTTGTCCATGAAAGAGTACATGAATTGATTTTTATCATCCATTACAATCCATCCTTTACAATGAGTATAAATCTGTATGGACCTAAAATGTACTAGTTCGTGCAGGCCTAAGATGTATTAGTCCATGCAAATCCAAGATGTATTAGCCCATATGGACATAAGATGTATTAGTCCGTGTGGACCTAAGATGTATTATTCCGTGTGAACATTAATGACACAAGATCCAGGATAAGAAGCCAATATAGTTGCGGACATGCCTTCTTGGTCTGTGTAGACCTTGACACTGTCTTTATACATTACAAGGTTTGTGTAGACCTCCTTGTATATTTTTAATTCCCATTCCTGATTAGAGAAGGAATGGTGGGGCTTTGGCTTATAAGTACCCCACTATTCAGCTTTCATGACATGCTCCCATCATGTCTTCCTTTAGCTAGAATTTGTCCAAGATTTTAGAACCAAAGGCCTCTTGTAGTTCTCTTACTCTTGCTCACTTTTCTTCCCTTAGATTCCTAAGGAAAGTATGTATTAACCACAAGTTTTTGAGTGTGATTGTGCAATATTTGGACCCTATTTTTCATGTGTTTATCTTTAATCATTAAGAAATTACTCCAACTTTGGAAGAGTTTGCTGCTATTTTGGACTATAAAATCACTCCAAATGATCTCTTAGCCTTGCCTTCTTTTGAGGATCATTATCCCATGGATATTATCCTTGCTTTAGGCCTTTCTCCCATTATGGCTCAAAAGGTGGTGTTGAGTGTTAGCCTAACTTCCTTGTGAGCAGTTTTAGACTATGCTCACTAGTTTCCCATAAATTCCATAGAATGGGTGAAGTGTATACTACTGTGTATCTTTGGCAATTGGCTTATGGTTACTTCTAAGGATGAATCCTATGATTTTAAGACTCTTCAGCTTCTAACTGAAATATGCTTTGGCTACAACCTTTTTAGTGTTTTCTGGGCTGAAACCATTCGAGGATTAAATGCTCTAAAGAAAAGGGATATTGATTTCATTACCGATAGTCCCCTCCTCTTATAGGTATGTGTAGAGAGCCTGCCATGGGTTTTCCCTCAAACATTTATTTTCTTTTAACCCTAATTTTTGCCTAGTATGCTTGTGAAGGTTTTCGTACTAATAGGTTTGCCTAATTTTTGCTTAGGTGGTCCTTTATAGATTTTCCAACCTAACAATTTTTTTATTTTTATTTTTTTTAGATTTGGTTACAGAAGAAATTGGGGTTACTTATTCCTTCACCTGGAAGGCTTTGGATGAAATATCCCCTAAACCATCATTATGAGAGAAGGCTCATAACGAGGCATGATTCATGTGAGCAGTGGACTACATGGCTTAGTACTATTATCATAATATGATGGAGATGTCCTTAGTGGAAGATCACTTATTTTTCTCTCTCCTACCATGTTAACTATGTTCCCTTGATTAGGTTAAGGCATGCTACCTTCTATATTCCCTCCCGAGTTCAATGTCAATATGGCTTATTGCAAAGGATCCTTTCTAAGCTTCTAAGGTTTTAAGGTGGTCTTTGAACTCGCTATTTCTTGCATTCTTTTCCCAACTTATGGATATAACATGCTATCTTGAGAGAGGTGCCTAATTATGCAACTAGTAGCATTAGCACATATGATAATTATAAAGAATGGATTCTGAGTATAACTAAAGACCATTGAACATTAAGGTTAAAAAGAAAAAATGAAAATAATAATTCTGATTTTGAAAAGACACAATGTATGTAAAATTCAATTGCTTGTATGACATTTCTCAATCTTAATGGAAATTTAAATATCAATGATCATGACTAAAACATTCATGCTATTAGCTTTATTTAGAACTAAACTGCTTAATCTTGGCAAATATATTAATTTCCTATTAAATAATACCATTGTTAGTAATTAACCTTGGATAAGTTTTCTTGATTGGACATTTTCTCTCATAATCCCGTAACTTTTTTATGAGGCCCCTGTTACGTTTTCACCTCATCGAGGTGTCTTAATTTTGCCTAAGCAGCCCTGTTCATGTTTTCAACTTAGAACATTTTTTTAACAAAAGTACTTCTTTAATTTTTCCATGTTGAAGGGTTTTAAAAACTCATTACCTTTTAAATTCGAGATCTTGATGCCTCCACACTTGAGTACTTTCTTAACCAAATATAGACCTTCCTAATTAGGCTTGAACTTGCCCCTAGGATCCGTTAACAATGGCCTAGTTTGTTTTAACAACAAGTCCCCTTCTTATGTAGGTTTAGGATTGACTCTCTTATTGTAAGCCCTAGCAATTCTCTTTTGGTATAATTGCATATAGTAAAGAGCCTTCAATCGCTTTTCATCGATCAATACCAACTATTCGTATCTACTTTTAGCCCATTCAGCCTTTGGTATCTCTGCTTCTAACACAACCCTGAGTGACGGGACTTCAATTTTGATTAGCAGTACTATTTCCATTCCATACACTAATAAATAAGGCATGGCTTGAGTAGACATTCTAACATTTGTTTTATATCCCTATAGTGTAAAAGGTAACATATCCACCCAATCTTTGTAAGTCATGATCATCTTTTGCAAAATTTTCTTGACATTTTTGTTGGCTACCTCTATTGCACCATTAGCTTGGGGTTAATATGGAGAAGACTTATGATGTTAGATCTTATATTTTTACAAAAGCTATCTTGTCTCACCTTGGAACTGTACCATGTTCTCTGAGATGATCTATTGTGGTAATCTATACCAGCAAATGATATTTCTTTCAATAAATTTCACTATCTATCTTGCCCTTAATTTATTAAAAGATTTAGCTTTAACTCACTTTGTGAAATAATCGACTGTGACTATTATAAACCTGTGTCCTCTGGCAGTTGATGGCCTTATATCTCCAATTATGTCAATGCCCAATATAGAAAATAGTCAGGTCATTAAGTGGTAAATTATTTAGGTTTTCATAAATTTGGCACTTATGACATCTTTTGACAAAATTGTAGCAATCAGTTTCTATGGTTAGCTAGTAATATCCTAATCTCATTATCTTTTTGGCCAGGTTTTTTTTCCATTCATGTGAATGCCACAAGCTCCTTCATGCACTTCTTCAAGCACTCTTTATGCCTCTGACTTTTCTATGCACCTAAGCTGAATTCCATCTACTTGCCTTTTATACAATATTCCTTGAAATGAGATGAATTTAGTAGAAAGCCTTTGAAGGACCTTTCTATCTTTCTCAGTTGCATGCTTCAAATATTATCTAATTTCCAAATAAGTTTGAATGTCGTGGTACCATGGTATGCTAAGGTTTGGTTGTTTAGTTGTAGTGTTGACTATACTTTTGTAGGTAGGAAATCATAGGTTATTAAAGTACATTAATCTAGGTAGGTCTCTTTTGGAAAGGTTAAACACAGACATTGAGGTGGCTAAGGCATCAGCTACTTGGTTTTACTCCCTAGGTATATGATGAAA
>CANXYI011509891.1:0-13361 GCA_948208565.1 Hura crepitans
TCAAAATTGATACTTACTGTTATTGTATTCTCTTTTGTAAGAATCAATTCTCTCATATTTGACTCCATGTCTAATCCAATTGTTTCAAATTTATCTTCTTATCTAATCCAATTCTTTTAGATTTTACTCCTTGTCTAATCTAAACCTCTCAAATTTAACTATGTGTCCAATCCAACTTTCTCGAGTTTAGCCTAGCAAGCCAATCCATAATTTTATATGGTTTAGCCTAACAATCCAACCAACATCATTGGATTCAGCTAGATAAGCCATTCTAACCACATGGGTTTCACTCAACTTTCTTAAGCCACTAAGAGGCATAAATCTCAAAGCCACTAACTAGGTGCAAATCCCAAGTCATTAAGAATATGCAAATAACAAGTTACCAAGGGATGTAAATGACATCAACACAGTAAGGTAAGTGTATCTAAACTTGAAGTTAGTTTGTTGTGCACTGATTCAATTTATACATCTAACAAGAACACACCTAATTGGGGGTAACTATAGATGCCACCACCTTTTAGCCTATGATGATAACTAAAGATAGGCTATTAATCACTGGCACTAATCCCTTAGGAAGCCATTTTGTATAAACATATCCCAATAAGGTCTACACAAACCTAGTCAATAAAACTGGTATAGTCTGCATGGACACCTAGCCCAAGCCCTTAAACTGGCAAGAGAGTAGATTATATTAGTCCATATGGACTAAGCATTTATACTTTGCACAAATTAAGTGATGAAACCCATATCGAATTCCCACACGTGAAGTTATCATCCGAGGGCTATAAATAGTCCTCGAGATGTGTGAACATGGGAGGGTTTTTTTTTTGGGAAAAAACTTTCTAAAATGAACCATTGTTCTTAGAGGTATTTTTGAGAAAAATAACCATTCAAAGATTTTAGGTGTGAACTCCAAAAAGGATTTACTTTACTAGTCCTTTAGCCTCTCAGTCAAAAATATTTTCTTTCTAAACTCTAACCCTAGTGTCATTATTCAAGAGTTTAATTATAAGGTAAGATTTGAAACCTTCTCTCTTTAATTTTCCATTAACATAAGCCCATGATCTCTCACGATTGGCTCCTAATGAGGTGATGCTTAGTGATCCCCACATGGGCCATAAAAGTAGGCTCACTTTATAAGTCACTTTTATCACATAAAGAACATAATTAAGCATGTTATATTTGTCCTACTCTTTAATAAACACCTCATAAATATACATAAAGTCCAAGACTATTTTCAAGTATGATTCTAATTATCTCCTTTAATCATTTGTTATATATGCAAACATGAATGTTAATTATAAAGTGACATATTGATACTTAGTGTTTCAGGATCGCATGATGTTCATATAGATTTCCTCTCATAAGGAATGTAGTCCGTATGGACATATCTCTCTTTTTTGACTATTATTGCTTATTACCTATGCGGACTCCCTCTCATGAAGAATGTAGTCTACATAGACTTCTATTATGGCTCTGAATATTGTATTTATGTTTATTCATAAACAAATGTGTATAACATTTTTGTATACATAGGGGTTATTATTTGTGGTCTATATAAACCATTGATTGTTGTTTTTGACTTTCCTCTTTGAGTTGTATGCAAGTGATCCTTCTTACTGGAGTATAGGTCCAGCCAGACATATAATCCTTACAAGCAATAGTCTGCACGGACCCTGGCTAGAGCTTTATAGATTTTTCATTGACTTAACACCATATACAGACCAGTTTTAGCACTTTGGATTGCTCTTTTTGGTTTTGTACTATTTCTATTTCATTATTTATTTTGGGTTGTAATAGCTAGTTAATAACTTTTTTTACACACTAAAGCCTAATTCTCATTAGATGGTTTTCTACCTAATTAATTGGTGTTTTTTTATAATAAAATGGATTTAAGTTTTCTTAATCAAAAGTCATAATAACAAAAATGTATTTTTAATAAAGGCTATTCTCTTTGAAATGGGAGTTGGGAAATTATCACCAATTCTTATAGAATTACGGGTAATTGTCAGGCCACACTACAACTAACCAATAGCTCGATTCCTAGATGCATAAATATATTACTTTCTTATTGTAACTCTTTAATTTCATAATTTATTTTCCTACATACGAAGGTGATATGTATGCTTGAATTGTAATGCGTGCTTATTTGATATAGGACTGATAAAATTTATAATATAAATGGACAACGTATTATAAGGGCATAAACAAGATCCAAGATTCTGAACCTTTCTAGTACAGAAGATTAGAGGTCTTAGTGTAGAGGGCAGGTGGCAACTGCACTAACTACTCTTGTCGCCATTAAAACTATCATATTCTCTATAGGTATATACTAGAGTCCCATAAGAACAAAAGGAGATAAGAGTTCTTAGATCTAAAGTATAGTGAAAGATCAGTCTCTGAATATGAGAAAGACTTTATGAGGCTGAGCAGATATACAAAAGATTTTGTTCCCATAGAGGAAGAGAGATTTAAGATGTTTTAGATAGGCCTTAATGTAAAGCTTTAAATGCAAATAGCTACCACAAAGCTCAAAGACTTCTAAGAGTTAGTGGCAGTGACTTATGATATGGAAGAGATGGCATAAGAGAAGAGAGATATTTCAAAGGAAGAGGCCATTTATAACAGGTAAGAATAGCTTAGTACCTAGGGCTAGTATAAGATAGAGAGAGTCTTAGTCCCAGTCAATATAGTAGACCTCAAGGTAGAGTTATTCAAAGAGGTCAAGTCAGGCTTCTGCATTTAGACCTCGACAATCATAGTAAGACTCTAGTGCCTCTGCATCAGTAGTTAGAAGTCCACCCTAGGCTTGTGAGACTTGCCATATGAGACATTAGGGGCAGTGCAAACTCATAGGAAGAGTAAGATAGTGCTTCATATGCAAAGTGAGGGATCATTATTTGAGAGACTATCCTCAGACATAGGTTGAAGCTTCCTAGACATAGGCTTCTATAGCACCATAAAATAAAGGGCAGAGATAGAATGGAGAGGATCAACCCAATAGTAGCCAGAAGACTAGATCAAAGGCATGATCACTAGTAAAATATTATGCCATCCAAGCTCATAAGGAGTTAGAGGCTCTAGATGTTATAGTTGGTACATTTTACTTATTTGATGCACTAGTATTGGCTTTAATAGATCCAAGATCAACCCATTCTTATATTTGCACTACTCAAGTACAAGATAGAGGGTTATAACAAGAGCCTATAGACATAGATATTCAAGTTAGTAATCCTATTGGATAGAGTTTCATGATGAATAAGATATATAAACACTATCCTCTAGTTATTCAAAATTAGCCATTCCTTGTAAATCTTATTGAACTTCTCTTTCATGAATATGATATTATCTTGGGAATGGATTGGTTGTTAGAGCATCGAGCAATAGTTAATTGTAAACATAAGAGGCTTACTCTAAGGATGGCTAAGGGACTTAAGGTGATAGTTGAGGGTGAGAAAAACCCTTTAGTGAATGTCATTTCAGCTGTTACAGCAAGACGACTCATCCGTAAAGGATGTAAAGCTTATTTAGCCTATGTGGTTAACACTAATAATTCCACACCTATTCTTGATCAGATTCCAGTAGTGTCAAAATTTCCTAATGTATTCCCAAAAGAGTTACCATGATTGCCTCCATAATGGGAGCTTAATTTGGAGATTGAAATATATCTTGGTATAACACATATATCTATCACTGTTTAAAGAATGGCACCTATAGAATTGAAAGAATTAAAGGTACAGTTGCAAAAAAATATTGGATAAAGGGTTTATTAGATCGAGCACTTCATCTTGGGGAGCACCAGTGCTATTTGTAAAGAAGAAAGATGGGTTACTTTAGTTATGTATTGATTACAGGCAACTAAATAAGGTGACAGTGAAGAATAGATATCTGTTACCCAAGATTGATGATCTTTTTTATCAACTTAGAGGTGTTAGTGTCTTTTCAAAGATAGATATGACATCCGGCTACCATTAGTTGCAAATCAAGGTGCCAGATATCCTTAAAACTTCTTCTAGAACTAGATACAAGCACTATAAGTTCCTAATGATGCCTTTTAGACTCACTAATGCTCCATTAGCTTTCGTAGACCTGATGAATAGGATTTTTAAACCTTATTTAGACTAATATGTAGTAGTGCTTATTAATGATATACTAGTTTATTCCAAGATGTAAGAGGGGCATGAATAACATCTTAGAATTGTGTTGCAGTCTTTGAGAGAGAAAAAACTATGTATTATATTGAGTGAATATGAGTTTTTGCTAAATAAAGTAGCCTTTCTAGGCTACATTATCTCAACAAAAGGTATTAAAATGGACTTAAGCAATGTTAAGGCAATGATAGACTAGAAACCTCTTAGGACTGTGAAAAAGATACACAACTTCCTATGATTAGATAGTTACTATAAAAGGTTTGTGAGAGGGTTCTTAAAGATTGCAGCTTTATTAACCCGATTGTTTAGGAAAGATGTAAAATTTGAGTAGGATGACAAACATCAAAAGAGTTTTGATAAATTGAAAGTGATGCTAACAGAGGCTCTTATCCTCACTCAACTAGAATAAGGGAAAGACTATGTCATTTACAGTGATGCCTCACACAATGGGCTTAGTTGTGTCTTGAAGCAAAAAGGTAAAGTTATTGCTTATGCTTCTAGGTAATTAAAGCAATAAAGGAAGAATTATCCTACCCATGAATTGGAGTTAGTTGCCATTGTCTTCACAGTAAAAATTTAGAGACACTACATAAATTATGAGAGATGTTACATCTACACTGATTATAAGAGTCTAAAATATCTCCCCACATAGAAAGAGTTAAACTTGGGGCAACGATGGTGGTTAAAATTGATAAAGGATTATGATTGCTTAATAGATTATCATCTAAGGAAGGCAAATGTAGTTGTAAATGTATTCAGTCTAAAATTCATGGCAACTAAGAGGATGATGAATGTCTAAATGGAGTACATAGAGAAGGATGCTATTTTAGCTAAATTGTAAATCAAGTTGGATCTCATGCAGTAAATAAAGAAGGCACAAATGCAAGATGAATACATGGTGCAAACCATAAGTAAAGTCCAAGAGGGGAAGACTATTGAGTTTGAATTAGCAGAAGAAGGATGCGTATACTACCATGGTAGATTATGTGTACTTGATACAAATAGGCTAAGAATGCAGATTTTGAAAGAGGCATATAAAGCTCCTTATTCCATACATCTAGGAAGTATAAAGATGTACCTAGATTTGAAACCTCATTATTGGTGGCTAAGAATCAAATGTGATGTAGTGGAACATGTGGTTAGATGTTTGACCTGTTAGTAGGTGAAGGCTAAACATCAAGTTCCTTATAGATTATTACATGTAATAGCAATACTAGAATGGAAATAAGAAAAAGTTACTATGGATTTTGTGATAGGATTTAGTGACTTGATGTAGATATAATGTTGTATGGGTGATTGTTGATAGGTTGACTAAGATTACTCACTTTATCCCTATAACAATGGACTATTCTCTTGATAAGCTGGCACGACTATACATTGATGAGATTGTAAGATTGCATATAGTGCTAGTGGTAATTATTTATGATCGAGATCCTCGATTTACTTTTAAATTTTAGAAAAAGTTACATAAAGCTGTTAGTACTCAATTGATGTACAGTACAACTTTTCATCCTTAGATAGATGGACAGTTTGAATAGGTGATACAGATATTAAAAGACATGTTACATAGCTATGCTATAGATTTTAAGGGAAGCTAGGACCAGTACTTATCTCTAGTTGAGTTTGCATACAATAATAGCTATCAAGCTAGTTTGGGTATGGCACCTTATAAGGCATTATATGGTAGAAGATGCAGAACTCCTCTCTATTGGAGTGAAGTAGGTGAAAGTAAAAGTATGGGACTTGACTTGATTAAAAAAGCAAAAGATAATGTTAGAGTTGTAAGAGAGAGATTAAAGGCTACCACAAATCATCAAAAGTTATATGCTAATTTAAAAAAGAAGGTACATTGAATATGAAGTGTGTGAAAGAGTATTCTTGAAGGTATCATTGTGGAAAAAGGTAGTCAGGTTTGGTAAAAAGGGGAAGCTTAGCCCTAGATTCATTAGTCCCTATGAATTTAATGTGATAAATGCATGTTGTCATGTGAGTGTATGTGTACATGCATAAGCATGTGTATGGAAGTGTAGGTTTATGCATATGTCTACATGGTTAGTTGAAATAAGCATGCCATTATGTAGGATTAATGGTATAATAATGATAGATATGCCATTTGGATGGGAAAAGTACATGTATGTGCATGGTATATATGTGGCCGAATGCATGACATGTATGTCATGCCATGTGTATACATGTATGGTACATGATGGCTATGGAAATTGATGAGAAATGTGAACTATTATGTATACGCCATAAAA
Source organism: Hura crepitans (assembly GCA_948208565.1). Classification (NCBI taxonomy): domain Eukaryota; kingdom Viridiplantae; phylum Streptophyta; class Magnoliopsida; order Malpighiales; family Euphorbiaceae; genus Hura; species Hura crepitans. Next base: position 6,410 of record CANXYI011509891.1, read on the forward strand.
TATGAAAAATAAATATGTAATAATGAATATATAAGGAAATGTTGGTGTGTCAAGAAATATGGAAGTAATGGTATAAGTGAGAATGGTACTTAATATGATAAGTTAAAGGCATATATTAGCATGTAAAGTAATATGGAATTTAATGGATATATACATGTGTGCACAATAGAAGGATTATATTAATCATGAAAATATTTCGTGGTCGATAGATTATAAATAATGATGATGATGATTTGGCATGGCCATTGATGAGATTATGATTCATGAGATTTGAGGAAAATGTCCATATGAATAGTGCAAATGACCATATGAATAGTGATAATGACCAAATGAATAGTCTCATTTTTGTAAAGTGACTCATAATTGTGTAATGAACTGAGTATGAGGAAATGACTTGAAACTGTATGATACAAAATGAATACTAAGTTGATAAGATGATTTACAGTGGAATAAATAATAAATAGAGTTAGCCCATTAGTTAGACATCAATTGGATAGGTTGACCGATCAACTATGGATTAGCAGTTGCTAGATATATTATGCCTTTGGGGCTATTGTTTGGATGATTATGATGGTAAGTGTAGCTATAACACCCTTTACCCATTCCCAAAGAAAATAGGCAAAGCGTATTACTTCCCATGAGGTCACCCATTATTAGATTTACCCTAGAGGCCTTTCGTTTAGCTTTTACTCACATTCATCCTATTTAGTCTAAAAGTTTCTTGTAATAGCTCCTATGATTTGAGGTAAGCCTGCTGGGCATATGACACTTACTCGCTTGATCTTATAGCTAATTATCAGTCTAGACTTTTATTACAACTAACAACTCATTTCTTATTATTCTAGGTTGCAGTGTTAGCTAACCAAGCATCCTAACACCCAATTACCCATAATAATATGCATACGTGCCTCTAATTGCCATGCCACACAATTTAATCTTTATTGATCATACCTGGATAGTCATCGGTTGCACTGCTCATTGTCTACATCACATTTTCCCAAATCTACAACCTATGCATCGTACACCCGATATGCTGAGTATGCACTCAGTGGTGAATTTAACCAAACATACCATGTATTTTATCACATGCAAGCACACAAGAATTTACTAATATTTATTTAAGATTTTCTAATCTGTCAAGTGAACCATCCAAACATTTTTCTAATTCATGTGTCCCTACCATATTTAAGTACAAGGCTAGTACTGCCTAACCATCTATTATATTCAATCTCTATTAATACATGTATAGGTTATGGTCTATTATTTATAGCAGGTAATTTCTCCTATAGAAATAACTCGGTATTACTTATTGCAAATAGTTGTTATCAGATGAAATCCTAGAATCTAATAAGGACAAGACACTAGAGACATTAAATAATGAGCTAAATGAATAATTTAATATTATTTTGTGGAATTACATCGGCATGTTGCATTGTGGTTGTTAATACATATATCACATGTGTGTATGCATAACATGTTTTGTTGCATCAAATTCGCCATTAGGTTATATACTCAGCATATCGATGTCTCGATGCGTAGGCCGTTAATAGTGTAGCTATCTAGCCTTGGTGTTGTTTTGCAGCGTAGTAGATAGGTATTTTGAGGGTACTATTTCTACGCTTTCATGATCTTATATTAAGGTACTCATATATAGATATAGAGTTAGGCTCAATAAGAGTAAATATTAGATAGATGTAAATTATGTGACTGATGTATGCCGGATATATGGGATGATATAATTATCTATCTTATCTAATTTTTGTGGGCCCGAGGCCCTGTGTATTGATGATTATGAACTATTATGTGTTGACATGTGATATTGAGGGTACCAAAAGGGTCTAGTAGATGATGATAAGCTGAATACATTTTTGGAAGTGTTTTTACAGGTGTATATTTTGGGGTTTGTTACCCGAGTAGCCATTATACTACCCAAATTTCTATAAAACGGATAATAGGTGTAGAATATATTTTTATTTGATCGAAATAGTCAGTATAAAAAGGCTACAATGAAATATTAATGAAACCAGCTGAATCAATATGTAAAAAGGATGATGTCATAAATGTTAAATAAATGAGGGCTATAGAAATCCAAGGATGGGTGACCTACAGGAAGTGGCATTCCTTGTCTATTTCCTTCGTGAATGGGCAGGGGGTGTTACATAATTCACTTTAAACTTCACATGCACTTATGCACATCTCATTTTTAATTATGCTAACATACAAGTCAAACATAAGCGTATACATATTAGTCTTATGAGTAGTAATAAGGTAATACTTGTGCTTATAAAATAAAAGTTATATGTAACAAGTCTCTTCTTTAGACATGGTTATCCGCAATGATCATATGCATAGTTAAAAAATAAAACAATATACATTGATCTATCTTTCATATCAAAACTAACACATATACATACATATTCTAAGCCTTTTCACGGTTTGAATAATTAAGACACATAAAATATTTAGTTTTAACAGTCTAGACTTGGATACTTACCTTAGAAAGTTCAAAAAATCGCAAAATTCTTAAGCCTCTTCTTCTCTAAACTCAAACTATAACCAACAACCTCCAAATTCCTAAAAATCATTTCTCTCATCTTCATCTTGCCATAAAAAAAATCCCTAACATGAAGCATAAAAAGAATTTCTCAATAACCATAAATAGCTTATCCAAAAATCTCTTTCCAAGTAAATAAATTCAGATCCCTACTAATAAACTTACAAATCATATACTCAAGTTGACACTTCTAAAATTCCAAACATTGAAACATGTTAAATAAAAAGGAAATACTGAGTTTATTTACCTCCAAATTTAAAGCAGCTATTGCTGCAATTTTTCATTGCTATAAGATGTGAAACTAGCCCTCATATTTGCTTTCCCTTACACTCTACATAGATGGTCTATTGTTAATCCATAACTCCTTTTATTGACCACTAAATACTACTATAGAAATCAATTACTGTAGTTGACATTTTTAGTCACTGATCATGCTTCTTAAAGCTTTCATCAATTTGTAGAATAACTATAGAATTTTGTTGTTGCAATAGTGAATTTTAGCATCTCGTGAACTTATATTGTTTACTACTGCTACATCACTTGCTATCTCATTTTTTCCCATTAACTAATGAGTCTTTAATAGTGGCAACTTCTATTATATCTTACTACTGACTTTAGACCCCATTTTCCAACAGTAGTCATAGCAAACCTTATAGTAGATATGTTGAGATCTAGTGGCAGTAAATAGTAGTTCATATCATCAAGTTATTGTACTTTTAGACTACTAGTAGTTCATCTACTATCTCCAAATATGACAGTCACTGAAATTCCTTTCTTCTTTTATAGTTAAATTCATTCTCAAATAAAACCCCAAATAGCTAAGAGGAAACTTTATACTAAGAATTGAAGATTTAATGCAGAAAGAAATAAAAGAATAATCCTCAATCAAAATATGTTGTCTGCTACTCTAAAAATTGTAGCAACCCATATATCTTTAATACCATTCAATCCCATTTGCTGAAATCTCCCTCTTTACTCGACAACCATGCATATTAATGTCCTCTGTGTCTATCCCTTTTTTTGTTTGTTGCAGCATCAGTTGAGAAAAGACCAAATCTCTCTCTATCACTATCTTTAATTAGCCACTGATGCAGTAGGTCCCTATCACAGCCTCTCACTTTCTATTGGTCCCTCTCATCTATTCATTCTCTTTATTTCTTACTGTCTTCTTTTTTTCCTTTTTATTTCTCGGATCTTCTCTTCATCTGTTTCTCTCTTTTTGTTCTTTTTTTATTTATATGCTCTCCATTATGGCTTCCATCCACAAAAAATGAGGAAATAAAATATATTATATAATTATCTTTTAAATCCTTCTTTTATTTATTAAACCCCTTATTTCTTCTCTTTATAAACCAATTCCTTCCACACACACACGCATACATATACTTGTTTTTTATCCTCTCATTTTCTAAATCTAGATTTTATAACCCTCTCAGAAACATTTATTGAGTTTCAATTTTTTCAAAAAAAAATCTTGGAATAAATCTGAGCTTAGGTATAGGAATATTGATTCAGCTCTAAAATGTATAATCTGTCAATATCACATTATTCCCATGATCTCTTTTAAAATTAGTCCTTCTTTTTAGTCTAATTATGATGCTCTGGGTTCCAAAGAACTATACATGAACTCAAGATTTTTGGTCATTACATTTTTTCCCCTCTTAGATGAATTTCGTCTGCGAAATACCACTTGGACACATATAGCTTTATTAACCTTAACTCTTTTATCTCTTTCTCAATTCATATTCTTGTAACTTATAACCTCTCCTCCTACACATTCTATAGACATCTTCAGCATATACACACCTAGTCCTTAAAATCATCTTTGTTACTCTAACAATATGATATACCTATTACCCATTACTACATATCTGATCACTCTTCATAAGCTCAAATCATCACGCTGTTGCTACACCACTCTAATTATTATTCCTTATCAACTGATCATCCACTAGTGACCATCATAATAGCTCTTCACTTGAATATCACTTTATAACTAATTCCATCTATATCCCCATAGTCTAATTATTCCCTTTGGTCAAGACTATCCTCCACCAATATAACTTTCATCTCATATACTTCAATTTCTCCTTTTGTCATTTTCTTATAAAAGTGTATCTTATCAATTTCCACTTGATGTAGACAAGAACACATGCATACAATGTAAATGCTATGGTTATACACCTATGATGTTACAAATGATAATAATAATGCAATGTAGTAATATATATTTTTATAATAAGACTCAAGAATGAGATGCATAACCTAGCATAATGCCTCATGTGTATTAAGGAATGGCCTTTAATCTTGGAAAATTGACGAGTATACTAGGATTGTTAACTCCCGCATCCTTAAATCTCCTTTTTGATATTGAGTTCAACAAATACTCTATACTTTAATGTTATATCTACATTCACTCTTTAATTCCAATGTACCGAAGAATCATTCTTTATATTGATAATACTCTAACAATATTGTATCCCTCATATGCATAGTTTTTAGTATACGTTGATAACTACCAATCATAGAAAGAATCTAGCCTTATCACAATAGTTTATCTTCAACCTCTACTTTTTTTAAGGTCATACAAACTCACTCTATTGAGCTATCTTAGATTGTAGACAACAATTTGCATAACTCATAAATGTCTTCTAACACAATATATAACTTTAATAATTATACATTCATCATAGGTTTAGGAATGCCTAAATTGGAGCTCTGATACTACCAAATGTGACACCCTTTACCTGGTCTAATCATCAGACCTGAATAATTTAAACCTGATCTTTGAATTACAACAATTCTTATTATCAAGTTATAAGATTTGGGACCCTCGTGGCAAAAAATTTGGCAGCATAATGTCTAACTAATGGCACTATCCAAATTGCAAAACCTATAGAAAAACACTTGTAATATAATTATAACTCTTTCTCATTACCCTGTGATCCATCTTATCACAGCAAACCATAACAACCTTCCACCACAAGCATGCATATAAAAAACATACATTATCTATGATAAACATTTCTTCCATCATACCTATTCAAAACTAACCATATATATAAGCACCTATGCCTCTATATATGCTAACCCAAACTATCTAAACATAAAGAAAACATATGAAATCTAAATAAACAACTATCATAGTTATCTCACACATCCAAAGTCCTTATAATGATTACAATAAAAAACATTAAGATGTATGATTACATCTAATTTTTTACAAGTAGATGATCCTGTATACAACCTTTTTTCACGTGTTATATTTTGTAAGCCCCAATGCCTCCTAACTCTAATTGCTCATATTCGATCTATAAGAACTTACACATCTCAAAACACTAATGAGTTAAGCAAGATTTGCTTAGCGATATATCCAATTTTACTATGTTATACATAACAAGCATTCATACATCACATACAAGATTATTTTATAGTTTTATAATAAATCCACATACTGAAGCTTTTATGTAATAGATCTTTATTATGTTAATTTTTAATACAAAGTAAGTTATATAATCCTTTATATTAAAATAAGCATAAATAACTTAATATAATAAGGTTTAACTAGTCATATAGATCAGTTCAACATAAGCAAGGATATGAGATAATATAAAGAATATACATAGGTGCATTTGGGTACAACTATAAATCAAATAACCATTATTTAAAATACTTACATATGATGCAATCTATCCTAACAAATTACATTTATATTTTCTTTGCATATCTCAACCTTATTCCATACCATCTTAGATACATCTTACTCACACATAAGAAAGAGAACAATACACACAGACACAGAGACACATACACATATACATATAAACACACACACACACACACACACACACATATATATACACATATGTATATATATATGTATGTATGCCTATATTTACTTTTATGTCTTGATAACAACTATAGCAATTAAAAGAGTAGCATTACATAAAAAGGATCACATAAAAATATGTGTAAACTTGATATGCATACATATATACAACACGTGATGCAACTACCTAAGAAATGCTATTGAAATTAATAAATTTCTAGATCATTTAATTACATTCATGTATGTAATTTATTTATTATTTTATCACACATTTATGTTATGCTCGCACTTAAGGAAACACATACACGATGGATAATAGAGTGTTGATAGACCATCTAAGCTTTTAGAAGCAAATAGGCCTCACAGGCACCAAACCCTGAAGGTCTATAAAATAGATTCAAATATCAAAATGCATAAGACTCGAAGGTAAAAAATCATTATAACACTAATAAGTCAAATATAGGATATGCTAGTATAACCTTCATGAACTTATAGGTCCATTTACTAATGTAGGTCCAAAGATAAGAATAATAGACTCGAGGGCTAAAACGCATCACAACGTAAATGCT
>CANXYI011509985.1:0-16515 GCA_948208565.1 Hura crepitans
ATCTTGATATTTCTCTTATATTCCTTGGGTGCCCAAGAGTTTTTATAAGTGGTCAGTTTTCAATTATGATGTTCATGTGATTTATTATGGATTTAACAAAATGAATTTGTTACATGCAGTTGAGTAGGGTGGGAAATCTCATGATATAAGGAAAGCTAAGGTGTAAGTGGTCATTGGGAGTATATTGTGATCCTCTAGTTATGTTTAATTGAATTAAATTGTCATACCCTCTGTTGGATTCCCAAAAAAACCTATTCAGTGGTTCACTTCCTGCCAAGTCACCCATCTCACTTCTCCCACGGTTACTCATTTAACTTTTACTTATATTGCACTAAGCACTTATATCTGACTCCAAATTCAATTCGATTAGTTTTTATAGTTCATTTAAGTTTATTTTATTATCATGTTCAGGCTATTACAAAAGAATTTCAACATAGCTTGGTATTTCCTAAAAATTCAACAGCACAACGGCTGCCCGGGTTACTATCCCAAAATTTTTTTCTACTTGTAAACACTTCTATATCACATATCACATCTCATGGACCCTTTTAGTCCCCCCAAATATCATCCTATCAACATTGCCTGTAACATAGCAATCATAGGCCTTAAGCCACAATAATAACACAAAGAGCCTCAGGCTTATAAGCATCAACACATATCCTAAATACATAAAAAAAACCATCACATGATTAATTATAGCACAGTCTATTATATACAAATACTACTCTATTCCCTTATATACATCGCACCCATTTTCCCCACCTAAGTACATAGAGTGCAAAAACTATATATTTATACATGATCAGTCTTCTCAAGAATGATCTTTGAACTCCATTGCATGCTTTACAAGGTGACATCCTTAATCTTGGTACTTGCACACCGAAATAGGTACGTTGAGTATAAAAATACTCAATGGTGAATTCAATCATTAAAAACATGTCCAATATACTTCTCATGCATAACCTCTATTCTTATCTCGTTTTAACATCTCAATTTAGCTTAAAACACTAGAAGGAAAAATTACCATTTTTCCCTTAGGGTGTTTCTGTTTATAATTATCCAATTAGTTATTACAAGTCATATAATTTATGTATTTGGTTATTATTAATAATTTTATGCAGAATAATAGCATTTTAAGCCTTTATTCACTGTCAGTGGAAAATTACTAAAATGCCTTTGTGTTATGTTTCACAGTCGTGTGTGGATTTAATAATTTTATTTAATTAATTTAGCTGGCCCAACTTAGGAGATATCCTTAAATGACATTGTATATAAAGGAAAAATAAACTAGTGTAGTGGTCCCCATTCTGGACCTATGCCGTTGCACTAACTAATTTGAATTTTGGCACCTAAAGTGCAAAAACAAGGGGTTGTCTACCCATTAGACTACATCATTACACTGAACATACTGGTGTAGTGGCCCTTAGGGACCTATGCCACTGCACTAGCCTCATATAAATGATCAGTGATAAAGTTGTTATGTTTGCCTAGCAGACTGGTTTGGCCAATAGACTAGAGTAGTGGCCCATAGGGACCTACGTTGCTACACCGACAATATCAAATCTAGCATCTAGTGGCAAGGATAGAAAGTTATCTATCTAATAGACTAGTACAGTGGCCCCAATATGGACTTACATTGCTGTACCACCCCAGTTTGAAAAGCAAACAGTGTAGCAATTACTAAGGTTCCCTAAGTTGACCAATCAACCCATCTAGTGCGTGTCTAACTAGTGGGCCATTTAACCCCAATCCATATCATTTTCTTTACAGATTAACTTTTTATAATATTATAATCTCAAAAATAGATAGTTATAATTTTTACAGCATAGTTGGAAATTAGCCTGAACTAGTATGGCCAAAAATAGGTTTTACCGGGTAAAATATCAAGAAATATAATCAAAGTATAATTGTTAATAATTATCTTATATTATGCTAGCTTCAATTCCATAATTATTTCACAATTTTAGGCCATTTACTATCTAAAGGATTTATTGGTTTTGGTAGTTATTACTTTTAGACAATTACAAGTCACTTCGGCAAGGTTTAAATAAGCTTTTCAGACTTATTTCATCATATTTTTTAGTGCAATTTTCAACACAATTGACATCAAGTTCATAGAACCTAAGACAACAAATCCTAGGCCATTTATAAGGCCAACACATAGGCTTAAATTCCATTATAGATGATCACAAATAATAGTCCTCAAAGGCGTAAGTTTAGGCATAATATTAATCCTTCAAGTTATAGCCCCCTTAAAGGCATATTACAACCCATTCTCATGCATTATTTCAAGCCAAGTACAGTATCATTTTACATGTCATTTCTTGACTACATTACATGTCATGCCATTAACCATCTATCATAGGTCTAAGGCACATGCATTTCTAGCCTTCAATACCACCTAAGACCACACTAAACAAGCCATACACATTCATACACATATACAAGCTCTCAACCACACCCATATTCACATTAAACATGTATTCTTCCATGTCTTTACACACTATACCATTTCTGTTCAATACCATAATGATTAACTTAAAACTAAAGTGCCCAAAACACATCTACACATACCTTAAACTCATGCATACCTCTCGGCCAAATGAAGACTTGGCACTAACATTTGTTTCTTTTATCAAATAACCATTTCATGCATAAACCCATATGCCATAGACTACAATTATACAAAGGAAAACCCATCTAAGCCAATTTAAACACTTAAACCATTCCTAAACTCAAAGAACATCTACTAGAATTTAAGGGGATTGAAGTGAATGATGGAATTCACTTACCTCCCTCACTTCAAGATGCCATTTCCACCATCTTAAGGCTAGCAACCTTCATTTCTAGCCTTTATAGTATCTTCTCCCTTGCTCCTCAAGCCTTTCCTTGCTTCATTTCACCTCAAACAAAAGTCATATACACCTTCATAGGTGTTAAGCACCTTAAGGAATCATTTACAACAAAGAAATCATCATGAAAACTAAAGGAAAATCAAAGCACTCACCCTTGGTACCCTTACTGGACTGCTTCTATCTAAAAAACTTTGGTGAATTTTAACTCACAACTGAGAGCTCCTTTTGCCATGATTCTTTTTTCCTTATCTCTTTAACATCTTAAGTTGAATTTAGAAATAAATAATTTGTATATTTGATTAAAGGAAGAAGACAAAACCCCTTTCCAGGTAGCTATGGTGTCATTTGCTAGATAGAAATAAAGAGGAATTTTTGCCTTTCTATTTAGTGGAAAAGTCTACTTGTCAACACTTCTTGAAACTTGTCAATGCCCTAGGCTAGTTGGTAAGTATATGGGTGGGGTCCACAGCCACTCGAACCACCCCGACACATCTCAATTTTTTGGTAAACTTCAAAAATTCACTAAAATTCATGTGAACCTCAAAAAATTATACAGTTTGCTTTAAAATTCATATTTTAATCCCCTTCACCTGCTCATAAATTTCATGGCCAAATTCCATTAATAGGGTAGTTTTCAAACTGCCTCGATTTACATGCTAACCAAAAAAATAATGAGAATTTGTAAACAACCTCGAAATCCAAAATTTCTTTCACCAATAGACTCAGTGAAATTTTTGAGCTTCAGGGTCCACTATTTTTAGGTCTATCTTGGCTCTTCCTAGGTCAATCCTAGCTCATAAAATTCTTATTGGACCAAGGGATAACTTATAGTCCAAAATGAATTATTGGTTCTGCTAAATTTTTTAATTTTGCTTTTTTCATTAGATTAAAGCCCTTTAAAGTTTCATGACCAATGTCATTACCTCGGTTTACATGCAAGTGACTCGGCACCCTGGGCACACTTTTTGGACCCAATGGCACTATTCATAGGGCCTCGAGACACGGGTATTACATTTCTTCTCCTCTTAAGAAAATTTTATCCTTAAAATTACTTGGAGCAAATAAAGGTGGATACTAAGCTCTTATATGCTCGTATAGCTCCTAAGTAACCTCTTCTATATTTTGGTACCTCCATAGCACTGTAATAGTGGTATGGACTCATTTTTCAACTATTTCATTTCATAAATTATACTTTATATCGGTTCCTCTTCATAACTCAAATCCAGTTACACCTCAATATCTGCTATCGAATTTGCATATAATGGATCCGATCTGTACCTCCTAAGCATGAAAACACTGTGTATTTATTATAGCTTAGGTGGTAGTGCAAGCTTGTATGTTAGAGGTCTAACCCTATCTATACTCTCATAGGGTCTTATAAACTTAGGACTCAATTTCCCTTTTTCCTTGAGCTCTGTACCTTTCTCCTTAGAGAAACCTTTAGAAACACTTTTTCCCCAACTGTATATTTAATATCTCTCTATTTCAAGTTAGCATATGATCTTTGTCTAATCATAGCTTTTTTTAATATTTCTTTGATCAATATCACTTTTTCTTCAACCTCTTTAATTAAATCTACATTAGAGGTTTTCCCTTTCCAACTTAATTCCAACATGAAGGAGTCTTGCATCGTCTACCATACAATGCCTTATATGGGGCCATCCTTAAACTAGACTAGTAACTATCACCATAGGCAACTTCTATGAAAAACAAGTATGGATCCTAGTTACTGATAAGCTCAATAGCACATATTTGTAGCATATATTCAAATATTTGCATCACCCTCTCTAACTATCTGTCAGACTAAGGATGAAAAGCTATATTATAGATCAATCTGGTGCCTAAAGCTACTTGCAGCTTCTTCTAAATTCTAGAAGTAAAGCAAGAATCCCTATCAAAATGATAGTCATTGGCACACCATATAATCTGACTATCTCATCCATATATAGTCTAGCCAATCTCTCTAGGGACTAATCTATCCTGACCAGGATAAAATGAGCTGTCTCTATCAATCTGTCAATAATTACCCATGTAGCATTGCATTTACTTCTGGCTAAAAGTAAACTCTTCACAAAATCCGTTGTTAAATTTCCTTCTTTCCACTTTGGTATTGCTATAGTATGCAACAATCCAAAGGGAACCTGATGCTCAGCTTCCACTTGCTAGCATGTCAAACACTTAGCATCATATTCTACCACATCTCTTTTCATACTAAGCCACTAATAATAAAATCTTAAGTTCAAATATATTTGTGCTCATAGGATGCATGGAATAAAGAGCCTCATGTGCCATCTTTTAATACCTGTAACCTCGGTTATTTATACTAGGTGCATACAACCTGTTCTAATAATACAAATGCCTATCCTCTATGAACTCAGACCTTGTGGTCTTCCTCTCTTTAACCCTGTTTCCATCTGAATCTATTGTTCCTCTTCCATCTATTTTTCCTTAATCTACTATAAAAAAATCTATCTTTATCTATAACCCAGCTGACACAGCATTTCCTGAAGTGTACTGCAATAATCATTCATGCCTTTTAGGGTCATCATAAATTTCCTACTCAAAGCATCTGCTATCACATTAGCTTTCCCTAAGTGGTAGTCAATCATGTAATTATAATTCCTGCTCAGCTCCAACTAGCTTCTCTAACTCAAGTTCAGCTCCTTCTAAGTTAAGAGATATTTTAGGCTCTTCTAAATTGTATATATATAGCATTTCTATTCATATAGATAATGCCTCTATATCTTGAAAGCAAATTAATAGCAGTTAACTTTGAAACATGAGTAAAATAGTTCTTTTCATATGGCTTCAACCATCTTAAAGCATAAGCCACTACCTTTCCATCCTGTATTAACACGCTTCTCAAGCCATTCAGTGTAGCATCACTATACACTATAAAGTCTTTACCTGATTCAAGTTGAATTAAGGTAGGAGTTTCAATTAGCATCCTCTCAATTGCTTAAAACTGGCTTGACACTAATTGTTCTAGTCAAATTTCACATTTTTTAACTAGTCTGGTCAAAGGAGTGGCAATAATGGAAAACCCTTTTACAAATCTTTTGTAATTTTAACTAAAACTAAAAAATTTCTCACTTTAGTTACATTCCTAGGTGGTTCCCTTTCTAGTACTACCTTTCTTTTACTAGAACCAATTCTAATTCCCTCTACTGAAACTATGTGACTCAAGAAAGAAACTTCACTCAGCCAACTCATACTTACTATGCTTGGCATACAATTGCCTCTCTTTCAGAGGTTGTAATACAACCTTCAGATGCTGTTCATATTCTTTCTAGTTTCTAGAGTACACCAGAATACCACCTATAAACCCCTTACCACTTATCTACATAAGATTGAAAAGCACTATTCATTGAGTTTCATAAAAGCTACTGGGGCATTAGTGCATCCCAATGTCACTGCCAAGAACTTAGAATGCCCATAGAGGGTTCTAAAAGCAATTTAGGAACATCAGCTTCCTTAATCCTCAGCTAATAGTATCCAGATCTCAAATCAATTTTAAAAAATATACCAGTCCCTCTCAACTAATCAAAGAGATCATATATCCTAAGAAGGGATACCTACTCTTCATAGTTACTGTGTTTCAAATACCTATAAAGCAATACATAATCAGAGCAACTTGCTTTTCTCCTTTAGAAATAACATAGATACTCCTTAAAGAAATACACTAAGTTTGATAGAACCCTTATCAACTAGCTCTTGTAGCTGTACACTCAGATCTTTTATACTAGTAAATGCTATTCTATCAAGAGCAACAAGTGCTAGAGTACTACTAGGATACACCTCTATTTCAACTCCTATTCCCTATGAGGTGATAAGCCTAGTAGCTCATAAAGAATACATTAGAAACTTAGATAAAATTAGAATATATGCCAAATCAAAGTTAGAAAAATTCAAATCAATTGCATAGCCTAAACATGCCTCACCCCTTCTAGAGGAGTTTTTTATATTTTAATAACTAAGATGAGATTGTTTTGAAGATTCATCTCACCATCCACTGTCATTATCAGTCCTTGTACCATCTGGAGGGCTAACTTTTTATGTTTACAATTAGTCATAGTCTGATACTAAAAAAACTAATCCATTCCTAGGATCACATCAACTTATTAAAATGTAATTCAATCAAATCAACGACAATCTAAGCCCCTGAATCACCAGAAGGCATCTCCTATGTATCTTGTTCATAGTTAAACATTACCCCATAGGGTTGCTAACTCCAATGTCTGCATCAACATGATTAAGCTCTAACTACCTATTCTATGCTTATGCAGTACATATATAAGAAGGTATTGAATTAGGGTCTATCAAGGCTAAGATTGGAATATTAGATAAATAAAATACCAGTTATAACCTCTGGTGCTTTAAGCTTTTCTCTAGCTCTCACAACACACTACCTGGCTGAAGCATAAGCCTCAATTCTAGTACCCTAACTAGCACTAAATTGCTTTTCTTTGGTTTGCCTCTAACCTACTTTAGGGTGAAACCTTAGGGGTCTATGTCTGAGCACCGTCTGCCTATCTCTGAGGACACTCTTTCTGTAGTGGTCTCTAACGCCACAATGAAGACATTCTCCTCTCTTGCCTTCTCTACACTGCCCCCTAGTGCCTCTTCTGACAAGTGGTACACATGGGAGGTCCACTTTTATTACCCCTATACTAGAGGTACTATTAACCCGAGTAGGCAATCGAGGTTTACCAATAGAAGCCTACCCTAACCTTTGAGTCTATATCTCTTTTTGCCCTTGGTACCTTATTTGATACTAGGACCTAAGCTGAAACTATGCCTATAATTGACCTTCTCTCCTCAGCTTACCATTCTGCCCCTACACTGGCCTGTCCTATTGTCTACTAACTCTTTCTTAAAAAGAGGTCTCTCCTTTTGGTACCATTTCCTCTATGTCACATGTAGCTAATACTGATTCTACAAAATCTCCCTCTTTTTAAGATTCGACTGTCTATATCCTTAACCCTACATTTAGTCCTATCAAGAATCTCTTACATTTTTTAAATATTATTGAAAATGATCTCCTCAACATACTTTAGGAATCTGGTAAGATCCTTTTATGTACTAGTTCTCGGTGTACCAAGAAAGGGATTACTCCTACCTGCTGTTTACCAATCACTTGTCACTCTGGCTTCTATGCAACATTACTAGGTTTAGGTGCTGATACATAACCTACTCCCTGTATAACTATGGTTACAAAACCAATTGGTTCCTTGGCCCCTCCTTTAGGTAACTCGACTAATTATATCTTTATTATAGAATACTTCTTATCCATCTCGGACAGTGTATCAGTTTAGAGGAATTTGAAACTTAGACATTTGCACTCATGTACTTAGCCTAGGAATATTAACCTATGCTCTAATACCATAAAATGTGACACCCTCTATTGGATTCCTAAAGAAACCCATTCAGCGCTACACTTCTTGCCAAGTCACCCATCTCACTTCTCCGATGGTCATTCGTTTAACTTTTACTTATACTGCACTAGGCACTTCTACTGGACTCCAAATTCAATCTGGTTAGTTTCTATAGTCCATTTAAGTTTATATTATCATGTTCAAGCTATTATAGAAGGATTTCAACACAACCTAGTATTTCCTAAAAATCCGACAGAACAACTGCTGCTTGAGTTACTATCCCAAAATTCTTTTCTAACTGTAAACACTTTTATATCACATATCACACATCCTGGACCCTTTTGGTCCCTTAAATATCATCTTATCACCATTTTCTGTCATACAACAATCATAGGCCTCAGGCCATAATAATAACAAAAAGAGCCTTAGGCTCATAAGCATTAACACAGATCACAAATACATAAAAGAAACCTTCACATGATTAATAACAACACAGTCTATTATATACAAATACTACTCTATGTCCCTTATATAAATCACACCCATTCTCCCTACCTAATTACATAGAGTGAAAAAAACTATATATCTATACATGATCAATCTTCTCAAGAATGATCTCTGAACTCCATTGCACCCTTTATGAGGCAACGCCTTGATCTTGGTACCTGCACACCAAAATATGTAAGCTGAGTATAAAAATACTTAGTGGTGAATTCAATCATTAAAAATATGTCCAATATACTTCCCATGTATAACCTCTATTCTTATCTCATTCTAACCTCTCAATTCAGCTTAAAACACTAGTATGCAAAATTACCATTTTATGCCTAGGGTGTTTCTATCTATAATTATCCAATTAGTTATTACAAGTCATATAATTTATGTATTTGGTCATTATTAATCATTTTATGCTCAACTATACCATTTTAAGGCTTTATTCACTATTAATGGAAAATTATTAAAATGCCCTTATGTCATGTTTCATAGTCATATATGTATTTCTTAATTTTATTTAATTAATTTAGCTGGCCTAACTCAGGAGACATCCCTGACAAACACTAGAACTTAAGGGAAATAAACTACAACATTAGTCCCTATTCTAGACCTGTGTTGCTACACCAGCTCAGTTGAATTATGTCACCTAAGGTGCAAAAATAAGGGGTTGTCTACCCAGTGGACTGGTCTATCCAATAGACTAGTGCAGTGACCCTTAGGGACCTATGTTGTTGCACTAGCATCATATAAATGATTAGTGATGAAGTGGCTTTGTCTGTCCAATAGACTGGTTTGTCTAATAGACTTGTGTAGTGGCCCGTAAGGACCCATGCCGCTGCACTAGCAATACAAAATATAGCATTTAGTGGCAAGGATAGAAAGTTATCCATCTAATAGACTAGTACAGTGGCTCTAATAGGGACCTATGTTGCTATACTGGCCCAATTTGAAAAGCAGATAGTGTAGTAGCTGCTAAGGATCCCTAGGTTGACCGGTCTACCCATCTAATAAATGTCTAACTAGTTGGCCATTTAATCTCAATCCATATCCACTTCTTTACTGATTAACTTTTTATAATATTATAATTTCAAAAATAGATAGTTATAATTTTTATAGCACAATTAGAAATAACCCTGTCTGGTATGGCCATAAATAGGCTGTACCGGGTAAAATATCAGAGAATATAATCAAATTATAATTGTCAATAATTATCATATATTATGCTAGCTTCAATTCCATAAGAATTTCATAATTTTAGGCTATTTATTATCTAAAGGATTTATTAGTTCAGGCAATGGTTACATTTAAATAGTTATAGGTCACTTTGGCAAGGTTTAAATAAACATTTTTGACTCATTTCATCTTATTTTTCAGTGTAATTTTCAACACAATTTACATAAAGTTCATAGGCCCTAAGCCAACAAATCCTAGGCCATTTACAAGGCCAACTCATTGGCTCAAATGCCATTACATATGATCACAAACAATAACCTTTAAAGGCATAAGTTTAGGCATATTATTATGTCATCAAGTTATTGCCCCCTTAAAGGTATATTACAGCCCATTCTCATGCATTATTTCAAGCTAAGTTTAGTATCATTTTACATGTCATTTCTTGACTACATTACATGTCATGCCAATTAACCATGTATCATAAGTCTAAGGCACATGCATTTCTACCCTTGAATACCACCTAAGACCACACTAAATAAGCCACACACATTCACAGATGTATACAAGCTCTCAGCTAGACATATATTTCACACTAAACATGTATTCTTCCATGTCTTTATACATTATGCCATTTCCTTTCAATACCAAATTGATTAAATTAAAACTCAATTATCCAAAATACATCTCTACATACCTCAAACTCATGCACACCTCTCGGTAAAATGAAGACTTGACAATAACATTAGTTATTTTCATCAAATAACCATTCCATGCACACACCTATATGCCATAGACTACAATTATACAAAGGAAAACCCATCTAAGCTAATTTAAACACTCGAACCATTCCTAATCTCAAAGAACATCTACTAGAATTTAAGGGGCATAAAGTGAATGATGCAATTCACTTACCTCCCCCACTTGAAGATGTAATTTCCACCATGTTAAGGCTGCCAACCTTCATTTCTAGCCCTCATTGTGTCTTCTCCCTTCCTCCTCAAGCCTTTCCTTGCTTTATTTCACCTTAAAAAAAGTCACACACACCCCCATTAGTGTTAGGCACCTTAAGAAAGTATTTACAACTAAAAAATCATTATGAAAACCAAAGGAAAAGCAAAGAACTCACCTTTGGTACCCCTATTGGACTACTTCTGTCTAGAAAACTTTGGTGAATTTTAACTCACAGCTGAGAGCTCCTTTTACCATGATTCTTTTTCCCTCATCTCTTTAACATCTTAACTTGAATTTGGAAACCCAGAATTTGCAGATTTGGTTGAAGGAAGAAGACAAAAGCCCCTCTTTAACTAGTTGTGGCATCATTTTCTTAATAAAAATGGAGTGGAATTTTTACCTTTTTATTTATTAGAAAAGTCCACTTGTCAACACTTCTTGCCACTTGTCAAAGCCTTAGGCTAGCTAGCAAGTATATGAGTGAGGTCCACAGCCACCTGAACTACCCCGACATATCCTAGTTTTTCGGTAAACTTTGAAAAGTCACCAAAAATTCATAGGAACCTTAAAAAATTACACAGTTTGTTTTAAAATTCATATTTTAATCCCTTCACTTACTTGTAAATTTTTGTGGCCAAATTCCATCGATAGGTTAGTTTTTAGACTATCTCGATTTGCATGCCAACCTAAAAAATTACGAAAATTTGCAAATGACCTCAAAATCAAAAAATTCTTTCACCAATGGACTCAGTGGAATTTTTGAGCTTTAGGATCCACTATTTTCAGGTCTGTCTGAGCTCATCCTGGGTTAATCCCGGCTCATAAAATTTTTATTGCACCGAAGGGTAGGTTATAGTCTAAAATGAATTATTGGTTCGCTAAATTTTTAAATTTTGCTCTTTTCATCATATGAAAGCCCTTTAAAGTTTCTTGACTAGTGTCACTACCTCGATATATGTGCAAGTGACTCGGTACCCCGGGTGCTCTTCCCTAACCTAGGGGCACTATTCATAGAGCCTCGAGACATGGGCGTTACATAAATTATGCATAATTGATAAAATGCCCAAGTTTATATAATATGTCAATTTGAGTAATTATGTGAAAAATGACCATTTATGTGTATTAATGAAACTGGTTATGTTAAATGGTAAATAAGATGTATGATAATGCATTTAGGATTGTTAGAATGCATTGAAATGATGTGGAAGTCACATTAATGTTATAATGCAAATATGTGCATTATGATGTCAAATTGGGTAATTGTATGAAACTTGCCTAATTAATGGTATTAATGGATTTATCCTTGTTAATTAGTAATTGTGATAAGCATTAATGAAATTGAAATGGTAAATATATTTGTGAATGTAAACATTGCTTGATGTATATAGCGAATGTACATTATGTAATTTTGTATAAATATGAGTAATTGATGAATGATGTATGGCTATGCTCTAAAAAATGTTGTTTGAGATGTTAGATGTACAATAAGTTAATTGTAGGTTTGGAATGAATAAATGCCTTATAGATGGATGTATGGCTAAATGAACATAATGGTATACATGTGTTTATAGGTCTTAATAATGTATGTTTGTCATGTTAAATGTATATGTGTGGTTATATATGCATGGACAGACATATGTTAGGTTATGTAAAATGTATGGTATATGCATGGACAGACATATGTTAGATTATGTAAAATGTATGGATAAAGGATTTAGAGAAAAAAGATTAGTGCCTTAATGGCTCTTGATGTATACTTGATTGTGTATGTTTGACTATTTGAGGCATTATGACAATGAATGGATAAAGGAGGGCAATAACTATGAGTATGTACCATAATGCTATAATCTAATGATGCATGTTTTGATGAATGCATATATGAGCATGTTCATAATGCTATAATCTAATAACAATGTAAGTCAATGTGAAGCTTTGATGTTATGTGTATGTCATGGGTTGGCCGAATGGCCTACATGTATACATATGTATATGAGGTTCATTTAATGCATGAATTAGAGGATGTATGCCACATTTTTAATATAATTGGATATGTATATTGTGAAATCATAATGTAATGTGATTAAAAGGCATATTAACAATAAGTGAGTTGATATGGCTAAACGATCATGTAATGTATCCATAATATGTTTGAGACATACTACATTCTTATATGGGGCATTACACTACCATGTAATGTCATGATGCGTATTATGATGAGCCATGACCAAAGTGTATCTTGAATGGGATTATGCATATATGTGGATGAAAATGGAAAATTTAATGTCATAATAAAAGAAAATGATAATTATATGAAGAACTGTAATGTTACTAATATATAATGTATTTGTATTAATATATGGCTTCAGATTGTGGTTAATTGCATGATATAAAATGCTTGATTGCTAAAATAAGGCTTATGATGAGATTTCCTCGTCTAGCCATTTGTTGGATAAATCAAAGTATTTAAAGTTATGTTAAGCTTAAATTTAGGTGACGTAACTAAAAGTAAATTGTTAATGGCCCATATAAGAAATAACCTAGTATAAATAGGTTGACTGGTTAACTAGGGAGCTTTATAGTAGCTGCTAGGGTTCCTTAGTGCCTTGATGTGTTTAGTGCATAGGTCTACCAAATGTCTAACCCATATGCTTATATTTTTTTTATCTTTAGATCTATGTAGGTGTAGCCATCCTAAGGTCTAATCGGGCTATTGCACATATCCTATGTTGGTGTAGTATTTGTAAGGTCCATAATGTGGGCCATTGCACACTATGATCTCATTATCCATACAACATTTGCTTTACACTAAAATAGGCATAATAAAGCAAGTTAATGGAACTTAATCAAATAATACATGATTATATTGTTATGATATGGTTTCTATTTATTACATGAACCATGGTGAGTTATGTGTATGATTTATGCTATGTTAATGCATTAATGCATGCTATGGCTGATATGGCATATCATATGATTTCTTGAAAGATCATGTTATTATACATTTTATATGTTGATATAAAGGCTTTAATGCAAAAGTTAATATGATTACACCACTAAGATATTGCTTAGTGCATTATTTGTTTTGTGATGCATAGGTAAAGAGATAGTTTGAGCACAAGCCTTGCGATTTCAAGATTATCGAGAGAAGACTATTTCTTTTGATATAATTTTTGGTTTTTTATATTTAGAATTATGTGATGTATATGGTTAAGCACTAATATGACTTATTAAAGGAAATGGGCCTAAATTGTATATAATGTATTCTTTTTGGATTTTATGTCTCTAAAGAGTTTAAAAGTTGATATAGATTGCTTGTGTTGTATGATATCTCTTTCTGAGATTGAGATTGATATATTTGTGTTGTTATGTGCTATTAGAGTGATAAAAGGATCATAAAAGTTAGGGAATGATTTCAAATAATTATAGTAGTGTTATTTTGATGTGTTGGTTATTATTCATTTTTGGGAAAGTGTCACGGTACAGTTGTTATGCTGCCAAATTTTTCACACGAGGATTCTCAAAGTGAATTGTGACCATATTTTTTATAATCTGTATTTTCATAAAATAATTATTTATAAAAGATGTTTTAAATATATGTTTAAGGTATTATAGATGGTTGAATTCTAATATCGTGTTTGTGTGTGCACTTCTTAGTCAAGATTAGTGGCCGGACCGGGTAAGGGGTGTCAAATTTAGTGGTATCAAAGCTTTAGTTTAGGCATTGCTAGTTTACATATGAGTGCTTCAAAGTCTATAATGTACATCACATAATTTTTGATCTCGAGGCTTTTTACATTTAGATGAGATGAGTGTTTTAGCATATCTTAGTGAGGAAGAAGCTGAGAGTGATACTTCGATGAGTATAGCACTAGAGGCCACTGGAGTTGCATTTGCATTGGGCAGCGATACGGGGTATGCACCATCAATAGGAAAAGCTCCACTAGCATTTTTGTAGGAGAAATTACACCTTCTAAGATAGGCTACAACTACTGTTCCACTATAAGAATATTAGCCAGAAGTTCCCTTATCCCTCTAAATGACTTATCTTGAGAGGCTTAAGAAGATAGAAGCCAAATACTTTAAAGGAGAAGGCTTGGTAGAGCCTGAGAAGGCTGAGTACTAGTTGGACTATACAAAAAAGATCATGAAGTAGATAAAATGCACCACAATAGAGAAAGTGATATATGCCAAGTCACTTATACAAGAAGTGGCATCTTAATGCTAGGAAGACCTAACTAAGTGTAAGAATAAGGAGGAGATTATAAGGGATTTTTTCTTGTTAGAATTCCATAAGAAGTATATTGTAGAGTACTATTTTGATGATAAAAGATAGTAGTTTATAAACGTCATGCAAGAGTAAAAGTCCATTTGTGAGTATGAGAAGGAGTTTACCATGCTCAATAGATATGCCAAGGAGACCATAACCATCGTAGCTGACAAGTATAAGAGATTTGAGATGGGCTTACATGTAGATATTAAGTCTTAAATAATCACTATGAAGATTAGAGACTTCTCAAGACTTTTTTAGTGTAATGTTCCACAGAGGGCGTATAAAAGTAAAAGAGAGAAGTCTATTAGAAGAATAGATCTTTATGATAGGGAGCATCTAGTGTAGCTCCACAGTCAAGCAAGCAGTTTCAAGGTTATCAATCTTGGGCTTCACAATAGACTCAAAGATAAGGTTAGAAATAGAAGTAAGTTTAAGGTAACAAATGTAAAACTAGACAATAGCAATCACATGCTACCAGTACACTATGGTCTATAACCAAGAGTGGCTAAAAACCTCAGTGTTTAACTTGTCACTAGTGACACATGGGTGAGTATTGAAGGAATAAGTCAGGTGTTTATTATTGGTGTTATTCGCTGAATCATTTTTATAAAGATTGTCTAGAAGGACCTAGTGTTGGATGGAGATCTACATGTGCTTCTACTAGAGGAAAATAGGGAGATTAAGGAAGGAAAGTAGAGGGAGCTTAGAAGGACATATCAAAACCTAAAGCTGAGCACATAGCTTTTATGTGACAGTATGCTATCAAAGCATAGGAGAAGGTTGATGAGCTAGATGTCATTGCTAGTACTTTTCTTCTCCTTGATTCACATATTTTGGCTTTGATTTTTTTAGGCTCTACACATTCTTATATTTGCAAATCACAAGCATGAGGCTGGGGTTTAGTTTTAGAATGTCTTGACCTAGAGATTATGCTTAATAATCCCATAAGCCAGCATATAGTAGTTGACAAGGTTTAAAAGAGTGTCCTGTAAAGATATAAGATCACTAGTTTTTAGCATATCTAATAGTTTTTCCATTTGAGGATTGTGACTTTGTATTAGGCATTAGTTGGTTGTCCAAGTATCAAGCAATTATGGATTGCAAGTAGAAAAGGTTGACCCTCAAGGCTAATGATAGGGCTGAAATCATAGTTGTGGGTAAGAGGATAGATTTTCTATCTAATGTGGTATCGATTGTTATAGCTAGGTAGATGTGGAGAAAGGGTTGGTAGGCTTATCTTTCCCATGTGTATGACACTGGGATAGGAGAGCTGGATGCCAATGGAATACCAGTGGTATCAGAGTATGCTGATGTTTTACTAGAAGAGTTTTCGAGTTTGACTCAAGAATGAAAACTTGAGTTCATTATTAAGATTTTACCTAGCACTGCTCTAATA
>CANXYI011510055.1:0-11386 GCA_948208565.1 Hura crepitans
CGTGTAAAAATCATTTTCTACCTATTACAACATTCACAAAATATACAGAGAAATAATGTGAATAAAATAAATTACACGGCAATTACTTAAAATATATTATAATCGAATAAAAATAAAATTACATCGAAATTACCTAAAATAGAATCTAACTAATAATAAAAAAATCTAACCAATAATATAAAAATAAAATAATCAAGAAGAAGACAAAGGTTAGACAACAATAAATAAAAGGAAATTAAAAAATAAAGGGTGAAAATTAAAGAGTTAACATCACCAAATTTAGATGAGAGGAAAAAGACAGGTTAAATGAAACTCGATAGATCTCAAATAACTCACATCACAACAAAAACACAATATTAGTATGAAGTGAATGATGAAATTAGCAAAAAGAATAAATAATTAAAAGGACAAGAAATAAACAATTAAATAAGCAATAAAGAAAATAAGGAACAGAAACAATTAAATAGCATACAAAAAGAGAATGAATAATAATAAAATAAAAAAGAATAATATATTAATAATGGACAAACAAGATAAAGGTGCTACATCTAACTGGTAGATGAGCACCTAAATAAAATAAAGTTACCACATTTAACTGGTAAATAGGTAACAAATAAAATAAAAGAAAGGGCACCATGCCAGACTGGCAGATAAATGAAAAAAGAAAAAGAAGAAGGTTTGATTGTTCCACCATGTATAATTGCCTTTAAGAATTAATTCTAGAGAAAAATGAGCAAAGAATTTTAAAAGAACCTTCTAAAAATAAGAAAAATAGTGTTTGAAAAGTGTTTGTCACATTTTTAAGTGTGCACTTACTAAGAAAAGTTGACCCCTTGGACTAGCACATAGTTCGACTTATATGCTTGAAAGTTGAGACTAAAAATGGCTGTTTTCCAAAGTGAATGGCCATTTTGCGAAAAATGCCATTTTTCACGGCTCATTTAGGAGTTTGCACGGGACTTTGATGCATGAAACAATTATGTTTTGGGAAGCCAAAACATCCATTTTAGCCCTTTAAATGACTATTTTTGGTCAAGCTGAACGGCTATTTTGGGTGCCAAAACGACATCGTTTTATCCTAAAATGGCAAAATTTTTAGAACTTTATTTTTAAATAATTTTTTCCAAAAGTTTTGCTCCATACCACTAAGGGCTTCGCCCCCTACACCCCCCTTGGTATCAATGTTAAGGCCTAAGCCCTCAGTCCACCACAAAATGCCATATTTTTTTTAATATTTTGAGTCGCACTACGAACTTGTTGGGCTAGGTTAGAGTCCATAATCAAAAGTTAACTATTTTTCTCGAGTTTTATAAAAAGGATTTTAAATTTGTTGACATCATTCTTATTTATTAGAATTTTTCTATCTTCATTCAACACTAAGCAATATGAGCATGGGAGCCTTAGAAACCTAATGTCTACAACTAGTTTAAACCTTAAATTTATTTCCTTTTTTGGTAAATTTGCTGAAATGTATTATGTTTATATTGCAATTATACAGCATTTTTCAATTTTTTATGGACTTTTGTGATCTGATTTGAGTGTGAATACATGCAAGATTCAACTTGGTGCTGATTAATTGCATAAGACTTATAGAATTGGGGGATTATCATCGTGCACACCATATATTCGATCTAATAAGCTAGGACTTAGTAATTTCAGCATACGTTGATTGCAATTTCTGTTGTAATTTTGCTTGGGCTTATTATGCCATTTGTGATCAAAGACACAAGTGAAACATTTAAATTGAATTTGCTAAAATATTGGGTTTTACTTAATGTTGCTAGTCCAACACTGCTTGTTTATTTTATAGTTTTTATGGTTATGCAATTGAACTGTAGTTGATGTGGTTTTTTGTTCAGCATAAGTTTGCAGTGCTCATTTATATGAATTAACTGAGAAAGCCCATGAATTGGAATGCTCGACTACTATTTGATAAAATATTTGAGTGAGGTTTTGTGTTTTTGTGGTAATGTACTTGAGTGCTTACTGTGACAATTTTCATTAATTGAATTATTTTGTTATATTCACAAGTTTGTCACCTAAATGACACCACCATATACCATTTAACTTTTTAGGTGAACCATGGTTACCTCCACCACCAGATTTTGAGATTCTTGATTAGATGTTCGAGGAAGCAAAAGCAAAATACTAAAAGATTTACTCATTGAAGATAATACCCTATAGGTATCTGAGTTTGTTGGCAATGAACATAATGAGATTCTTATAGAGGGAGAGACATTAATTCAAAGATGTGGATTGATGAGTTTTTCCAAAGACATACCCTATTTATATTGAGTTGATGAGGCATTTCTTAAGCACTTTCAGCTATGACATTCACTAAATAGGGATGGTCTAGTTTGTTCTATTAGGTTTATGTATTGAGGTAGGAGCTTTGAGATTACATTTCATCATTTTTATAGGATTATAGGCTTTTGGTTGATAACAGGATGGACTTAAGGAAACGAGCCCATGGACAAAGTATTGGAGGACTGGAGTACCTAAAAATATCCTACAAGATTAAAAAGATGAAAACTATTTATTTCTCTACAACAAAGTGTAGGTATTTTCCTCAAGTCATGGCCTACTCAGTTTTTGGTCACCAAGGTAACTCTGGGCAAATAAACTACCATGAGTTAACCATTTTTATGCTATGGTGGATTACATTAAAGTCAAATAGGGACTATGGATATTGAGCAAATGGTTGGATATGGCCTTCTTACCTAAATGACACATTATGATTGGGGACTTATATTAGTGTTAACCATCAAATTAGGAATTGAGTACTTAGGAGAGCTAGTGGAGGGGAGAAAATATTAATGATGAGGTATTCAATCCGATCAAGATAGCCATTAGATATGGGCCTCCCTCAAGCTACAAATATAAGGTAAAAACCCTTAAGGAGCTACTTGTTGATTTTAGAAAAGAGTATTGACATCCTTAGCCTGTAGCTATAGATGATAATGATAGCAAGCAAGATGCCCATCTACCCCATGATCACAACCTAGCATAGAGGAGAAACTAGCTCAAGCATCTTTCTTTTTTGTAGCTCTAGACACTATTGCCACCCTCGAGAGGATAAAGCACCAACTTCAGTTGCTAATCATAATACAAAAGGCTATTGCACATGAAAAGGTAGCTATTGTACAGAGACTAGATATAACTAAGGCTAGTGATAGAGTGATATAGGAGAGGCTAGCCGTGATGGTTAAGAGCTGAAGCATGTTGTATTGGAGTCTATGACCTGTGCTTTAGAGTTTTGTGATTATTTGGTTCACATGAAAAGAGGACTATATGGTTTCAATACAACCTGCATTACAACCTTGCAATCTATGCCACCCCATCCACCTTTACCTCATAGATATAATTTTGGAGAATTTAGGATGTATCTCAGTGGTTTTGGAACTTTTTGCTATTTATGGATTTTATCTTCTTTTTCTTTTATTTTATGCTTTCCCTTTGTTTTGCTTTTTTCTCTTTTCTTTTCTTTTCTTTATTTTCTACTATGACTTATCTGTACTTATATTTTAATAATCTCTTTAACAATAATTTAGATGCCAAATTGATAGTTGTATTCCCTAAAATAGATATGTAATAGGGATATTTTATTTACATTAAACACTTATTTAGTAATGAAAGGTATTGTTTATTACTTAATGCTTATATTAATTCATTTACTTGATTATTATCTTAAATTTTGTAATAAAGTCTAGGTATAAAATCACAATGTAGAGAAAATCATAAAGAGCTCATGATGTGAGATTCCTATTGCATACAAATATGATAATACTAAAATTATCCCTAGTCTTAGTGTTAACAAGATAGGAAATTGTTATTGCAGATAGATTAGGATATGTTATTCTCCTTAACTTGGTCAAGCAGTGGTTCTCATAAGCTTTAGGCATGGTAAAGCTTAAAGTTAACATGTGGATGCTTGTTTGACAAAAAAGTTCATTGGAAACCTAACATGAGATCTTCACATGGATATATAATCTATGTCAAGAAAGTATCTCATCATCTTAGTAGTACAAGTATCATTGGACTTGAGATCACTAAAGTATCCTAAATATCAAGTGTTACACTTTGACTTTGGTGCTTTTACTTCACCATGAAGTATACATAGCTAGGAGATTGGGTATAGAATGAGATACTTGAAGATAGTTGAGTAATCAATAAAGGATTTACCATTCTAGATTATAGTGGGGAGTTTATCTCACAGTTCTAATATAAATTTTTATTCAAAAATCTTTGTCCAAATTAAGATGTAGGTGTAAATGAAATTCATAAGAGTATTTTAGTAATAAAGGTGTGAATATTAGAATTAACATATTTAGGGCTTGATTAAACATAATTAATTATGCATTAAGTTGATTGAACTCTATACTCAAACTAAAATGAAAATGAGATAAAGTATGGTGAAAGGAGTAATTGCATGGTAACTAAATATGGAAGGGTTAAATGGTCAAACCATTGACCTTTTGACACTTAACTAGTCATGACACATGGCTAAATACCTCTCTTGACTTAAGTGAATTTATTATTTGAGAATTAATAATGATTTCAAGAAGTTGAAACCATAGAATCTTAGTTTTGCTAGGGTTCTAACTACTATCATATTTCGAAAGCCTAAAGGGTCACACACTTATAGAATTTAGTTTCAAGGTAAAAATGGATGATATTTAATGACATGACATGTTATTAAGGTTAAATAAATAAAGAGAAAAGGCTTATTGGGCTTGGAGTCCAAGAAGTAGAAAAGTAGAACAAAAAAAGCCTATGCAAATATATTAGAAAAGCCCTATGCTCATAGAGTATAATAAGGCTCATTAAAGTGAGTTTAATTAGGCTTAATTAGGTCAGCCTTTTAAGAGTTAAAATAAGTATCTTTTTGACCTAGGGTGAATGAAAAAGAGGGTATAAAAACCCCTTTTAAAAGTTTACCCAGCATATGAAAGAATTACATACTTTTCTACTTTATCCTTTTTCTCTCTAAAAACCCTAGCTTCCTCCTTTACTAGCCCCTCAAGAGCTGACTTCCATTGATCTCTTGGAGAGTTATTGAACTTGTTTTCTTATGAGGATTACTTTAAAGGTGTTCCTAGAGTGGATCATTGTGGTTTGCAATATCCTAGTGAGAAGAAAAGTTAAAAAGGAATTAGCTTGATAAAAAATGATAAAGTTTCTTTGAACTAATTGGTTAGTTTTTTATTTTCTATTTTTCAATAGTCCACCCAATATTTTAAGCTTGAGACCATTTAATTTTTTATCGTGCATGAGGTCTCAAAAATTTACATTGGTATCAGAGCTTGGTTGTGTCAAAAATAGAATAGTTTTTATGATTATTTAATCCACGGTTAATCTTTTGATTTTTTGTTTTGTTTTGTGTCTGTGCAATCTAATTTTTGATATTTTCAAGCGTTGAATTAGATGTTTAAAATTATGATATATATTATTTTTAATCTAGTCTTGAAAGAAATTGAATTGATCATGTTTGGATTGCTTATTGTGCTGATTTGTTGAATACTATAACATAATCGATTTTACCATACTCAAATGTGTTCAACCAATTTTTTTAATTTTTATAAAATATAAATGATGTTTTGTGTTTTAATTTTTTTTTATTTTGGACATAAATATATTAACTGAATTTTTGATAAAATATTAGAGATTTGTTAAATACATAATCAATAATGAAAGGAATAGAAAATCGATTTTGTTTTTCTTTGTTTCTTCAAATTTTAGAATCTATTGAACATAATTATGGGATAATTATGATATTAATTTATAAATTCTAAGTGCTTATATCTAATGCATTTGAATTTGATTCGTAGTTTTGTTCTAGTCTTAAGAACATTACTATATTAAAAAATGGGTAATGTTTGGTTGGTTATTTCAAATTAATTATTGGTTGTAACTAATTTGATCTAATTATACTAATTATTATGAGTTAAATTATGTTTTTTTATCATTGGAAATCAGTCCAAAATGTTTAGGTTGGTTAACTTACCAAAATAGTGCATTCGATATTTTCAGAAAAGTGATTTTCTGCATATGGTAACTTTTGAATTAGTTAATTCTAAAATTATTTTTATGACTAAAAATATGGAATTATGGCATGTTTATTTATTTATTTAATGTGATTAGATGTTTAAATATGCACATTTATTATTAATTGGATCAATAATGAAAATAAGATTAATTAACAAGTAGAATCTAATTTTATCTTAACTTTTAGATGTGATTTGAAAATGCTTCCTTTTAGGAAAGAGTTCCCAACATTGGAAAGGATTTTTTAAATACAAATTCCATTATCATTAATGAGATTAATGATGTTAATTACCATATTTAGTCAAGACTAGACATACACATAAAAAATACATAAGAAAAGCATTAGAAAATATAATGGAATTATCAATTTGGATTCAATGATTTCAAGTTGATTTTATGCATTAAAAATGCATACAAGGGTGAATTTTTTTGGCATAATGACTAGTTATAGACTATAAATGACTGATGAGATTAATCATTTGCATGGAATTTGTTTTTGGTAAATAAAACCTGCGCATCCTAAGCTCTCTCTTATTTTGCTGTATTTCTTTTTTCATTTAACTCTCCTCAAATGTAACTTAAGGTTTTCTATTATTATTATTATGCAGTTAGATTACATAGCATTAGATTAAAAAAGAAGTACAAGCAGTAAAAAATTAAAGCAAATGACCAATGAAAAAATTGTAAAAGTGTTTTATTTATTTCTTTTATTGGGTAGTAAATTCATGCATAACTACCTAGGTTTGATCTAAATTAATTTCCTTTGGCTTGAATAAATTAATGTAGTTGAAGTCCATAATTAGGTCATTTATTTTAATAAGATTGAAATAATATATGCATGATTAATGTAATTAATATGCATATGCATGCCAAAGCATGTTTAACCTAATAATTGCATGCACATACCAAACTATGCAAACCATGAATGATAAGACCTAAAGGAAATGTCCTTTAAATAATATATAGATAAGTAAGCATTCTATTAATATAGTTTAAACTAGAGTTCTTTTTAGTATTGGATTGTTAAGCATACTTAAATCTATGTTATATAGAATATGTTCAGATTATATTAATGGGTTCTTCTTAACTAGTCCATTAGTTTGTTGAGCATACTTAAGGGGGGAAATGTGTATGAGATAACATGTACTAAGAGTTAGCAACCCAATGATTTAGTAGTTGTATAAGATGTAATTAGTTTGAAAAACATACCATTGAATTTCAAAAATGGCTTATTGAGTATACTTAAGGTCAAATTCGAATAGTAGATGGGTACTAACTTATTAAAAAAGCTTTCAAAGGGCTTTCTTGGATCAATTAGTGAGGACTACTTGTTCATAATAAAATAGTGGGGGTAATATATGTGTGTTTTATTAAAGACCTTATAAAAAGCATATTCATGTGCATAATCATGCATTAACATGTTTTATCTTAATCTTTACATATAAGTACATTGTATCAAACATGAGTTCATATAACCTAAATTTGCAAAGTATTTTAGATGCTAACAATTTAACTAGGCCTAACTTAATAAACTGGCTTTGAAAATTGAGAATTTTTTTTCAAAAATAAGAAAATTGATTATATGTTGGAGCAGCCTATCCCATTAGTCCTTGGTAATAATGCTAATGCTACTGAATAATTAAGTTATTTAAAGCATGGTGAGGATAGTGACTTAGCAATATGTATAATATTGGCATCAATGTCCCCGAAGCTTCAAAAGTAATTTGAGTATATAAATGTTCACACTATTCTTTTTCACCTTAAAAAGTTGTTTGAAGAGCAAAGCAAGACTGAACTATATGAGATATCTGAGGCCTTGTTTCATTGTAAGATGGTGGAGGGGACTTTATTTGTGCAACGTGGGCTGAAAATGTATGTGTACATTGAGAGGTTCACATCTTTAATATTTGTTATGGATTATGAGCTAAGTATTGACTTAGTTCTACACTTATTGCCTAATAGTTATACACAATTTCTGCTTAACTATCATATGAACAAGGTCTAAATAATAATTCTTAAGCTAGTGAACATGTTCAAAATTACTAAAAAGGTTAAGAAAAAGAGCTTTAAGGCAGTTATTGTTGTTGATTCTAATTCCTCTAAAGGGAAAAAGGGGAAAAAAGAACAAAACCAAGGCCTAAGGTGGGTGAAAAGAACAAAGGCAAATAGCCTATTGTTGTTGCTACTGTTACTTAGGAGACTAGTTCTAAAGGGACTTGCTTTTTTTACTGTAAGAATCAGCATTGAAAGAGGAATTGTAAAGCCTACATATAATCTCAAAAGAAGAAAAAGCATAGTGATGCCTCTACTTCAAGTATTTATGTTATTAAAATAAATACTATTACTGCTTTCGATAACCACTCATGGGTATTAGATACAGGTTATAGTTCTCATTTGGTTTCTAATTTGTAAGGACTAAAAAGTAATAGAAAGGTTAATAAAGGCCATTTAGACCTATGTGTGGCAAATATAGTAGGAGTTGCTACATTAGCTGTAGGGACACATTATCTATATTACCTTCTGAACTGGTGTTAGAACTAAATAATTGTTATTATGTTCCTTCATTAAACAAGAATTTTTTTTCATTGTCTTGTCTAGTTGAAAAAGAGTTTAAGGTTTCCATTAATAAAAGCAAAGGTTACTCAATTTATAAGAGTAATATATTTTATTATTCTAGTTCAATTATTAATGGAACATATGTTATTAATAATGGAAAAGAAATTTGTAACATAAATGCCAAAAGACAAAGAATTTATTACTTAAAACCATTTTTCATGTGGCACTGTCATCTTGGTCATATAAATGAGAAGCGAATGACTAAGTTACACAAATTGGATGACTTAGACTCATTTGATTATGAATCATTTGAGACATGCAAATCTTGTTTAATGGGCAAAATGACAAAAATGCCCTTTAAAGGTAAGGGTGAACGTGTTAGTGAGGTATTTGAGCTAATACATTCAAATGTATATAGCCCAATGACCACACATGCAAGTGGTTGTTATCTCTACTTCATAACCTTTATTGATAATTATTCACGATAGAGGTATTTATACTTGATAAAGTATAAGTCTGAAGCCTTTAAAAAGTTCAAATAATTCAGAAATGAAGTTTAGAAATACCTTGGTAAAAATATTAAAACACTTCAATTAGATAGAGGAGGTGAATATTTAAGCCAAGATTCCAAAGCTATCAATAGATAATAAGACATTATCTCAATGGACTTTTTCATATACATTGCAGCATAATGGTGTATCATAAAGGAGAAATCGAACCTTATTAGACATGGTTCGATCCATGATGAGCCTTATTGATCTCTCTAAGTCTTTTTAGGTTATGCACTAGAAACTGATATTGATAATGTTTTATCTATATTGGTTGGCATTATACCATATAAGTTGTGGTATAACAATAAGCCAAATCTTTTACATATGAAAGTATAGGGTTATCCCCCTTATGCAAAAAAAGTAATATCAGATAAGTTGTATGATGAATTTGATAATTGCTTATTTATGGGTATCAAAAAGAGTCTTTAGGATACTATTTCTACAACCCTTTGGAATAAAAGGTATTTGTTTCAAAACATGCAGTCTTCTTAGAGAAAGAGTTTATCTTATAAGAAGACAATGGAAATAGAATTGAACTTGATGAAGTTTAAGATCCACAAATAGAAATAGATCAACCAATAAATCCCGAACCTATTACTCATGCTAATGAAGTCATAAAAGAACTTGTTGTAAAACAAGTTCCTAAATGTATTACTAGAGTTCATATTGCTCCTGAGAGATATGGATTTCTCATAAATAAGAATAAGCATTTAACTATGGTAGATAAAAATGAGCCTATAAGCTAGGAGGAAGTTTTGAGAGTCCAAAATTAGAATTATGGTTGAAGGCCATGAAATTTGAAATAGATTCCATGTATAACAACCAAGTGTGGACTTTGGTTGATCCACTTAAAGGGATAAAACCCATGGGTGTAAATGGATCTTTAATATGAAGGCTGACATCGATGGTAATGTGGTTACCTATAAAGGAAGGTTGATAGTAAAAGGTTATCATCAAAGGTAAGGAATTTACTTTGATGAAATTTTTTCACCTGTAGCCATGCTTAAATCTATTTGAATTTTGCTTGCTATTGCCACTCAGTATGATTATGAGATTTGGTAAATAGATGTAGATAACTTACCTGAATGGAAATTTGTCAAAGGAAGTGTACATGGCATAATATGAGGGATTCACATATAGTGATAGCAATAAGGTATACAAGCTTCAGAAACCCATTTATGGATTGAGGCAAACATTTAGAGCTAGAACTTCTATTTTGATAAAATAATTAAAAATTTTGGTTTCTCACAAAACATGGATGAACCTTGTGTATATAAGAAGGTTAATGGGTGTGCTATCATTTTCCTAGTGCTATATGTTGATGACATACTGCTCATGGGAAATGATGTCTCAATTCATTAATCAGTCAAGATTTGGTTGTTAAAATAATTCTCCTTGAAAGGCCTTGGTGGAAAAACCTATATATTGGGGATAAGGATATATAGAGATAAATCTAAAAGGTTGATAGGTCTTTCACAATCTACATACATAGATAAGATGCTAAAGAAGTTTAACATAGATCTCTCTAAGAAAAGATTTGTTCCTATAATGCATAGGCAAATTCTTCTTAAGTTTATGTGTCCAAAGACATAAAACAAGAAAGAACGCATGAGTAGGATCCCATATGGATTAGCTATAGGATCTGTCATGTATTCTATGTTATATACATAAGTTGATGTATCATTTGCTCTGAGTGCCATGGGAAAATTCTAGTCCAATCATAAAAAGGAACATTGGTTGGTTGTAAAGAATGTCCTTAAGTACTTGAAAGGGATTAAGGATGTGTTCTTAGTATATAGAGAAGGGGATTTGCAAGTAAGTGGGTATACTAATGCCAGCTTCGAGTCTGATAATGATGACTTTAAGTCTCAAAAAAGTTATGTGTTTTACAAGAGCTGCAGTGTTAGTTGGAAGAGTTCTAAATAAGAAATAAACTACTAAAGTAGAGTACATTGTAGCCTCTAATGTAGCTAAAGAAGTAGTATGGATCAAAGAGTCCATTATTGAACTTAGAGTGATACCTTCTATTTTTGCTCTAATACCTCTATATTGTGACAACAATAGAGCCATTGTATAGGCAAAGGAACCACAGTCTCATTAGTGATTTAAACATGTTCTCAGGTGCTGCCACCTCATCCATGAGATAGTTAGTAGATAAGAAGTAAAGATTAAGAGTTTCCCCATAAATCAGAATGTTATTGATCCTCATTAAGGCATTATCACAAAACAAGTTT
>CANXYI011510067.1:0-18221 GCA_948208565.1 Hura crepitans
AATTAGGGTTTTTAAACTTAGACCTTATTGAGTTTTTAATTGTTCTTGCATCTAATTTTTTTATGGGCTTTTAAAAGGTTTAAAAGGCCTTAAATTAAAGTAGTTACTAATCCAAAATGGGGCCTAGAAGTGTCACATAATATTAATGAAAGTGGGCCTAAAGCATATTATGCATATGCCCATTAAAAGGCTTATACACATAAGACTAAATAGGGTCCAATGTATTATTCCATTCTAGTCTAAATTAGGATAGATTTTGAGTGTCAAAATCTTATCTAAAAAGGGTTTATCTAAAGTATAAATAACCCTTATAGCTATAACCACCATATGCATATTTTTTATAGCAAAAATTGCCATATAAAATAATTAAAAATGCATAAATTTCTTCTTCTTCCTTTATCCACTTTAAAATCCTACTAGCACTTGGATTTTCAAGTTACTCTCTTTTAAAACTTCTTGTATGGATTACCTTGGTTGTTCTCCTAAAAGAGGATCATTGTGGTTTGTAACAACCTAATGCGAAGAGCTCGTCGAAGGAATCTACTATAATCCTTTATGGTAAATAATGAAATGCTACTAGATTTATTATTTAGAATGATTTTTAAATTATCTAAGTCTATTATCTTTTCTAGTTTTTCTCAAATTTTTATTTTTTCTACTATGTATGATGGAGAAAAACCAATAAGTTATATGCAAATTGTGCTTAATTATCAAATGAATGAGATTCAAACAAAAATCTCTAAGCTATTGAACATGCTTAGGACTACTGAGGATATTGGAAAAAAGAACTCTAAAGCAATTTTTGTTATGAATTCTTCTGGTACCAAATAGAAAAGGAAGAGGAAAATGATAACTAAGGACTAAGGTGGAGTAATGAAAGGGGGACTAGCTCCAAGGCAACATGCTTTCATTGCTATAAGACCAAACACTAGCAGCAGAACTAAAAAGCTTACCTTGAGTCTCACAAAAAGCAAAAGCATAGAAATGTCTCTACTTCAAGTATCAATTTATTGAAATTAATACTAGTGCTACTATTGATAATGACATAGGTGTATTGGATACTAATCATGCTTCTCATTTGGTTTCTCATACGCAAGGACTAAATAGCATTAGAAGGCTAAACAAGGGTGATATAAGCCCATTGGTGGCAAATGGAGTAAAAGTTGTTGTATTAACTATAGGAACATATCATTTATATTTCCCTTCAAAACCTATATTAGAACTTAATAATTGTTATTTTGTTTCTTCCTTAAACAACAATATTATTTCTTTATCTTATTTTGCTGAATAAGATTTTTATATTTCTAATAAAAAGAGTAAAGGTTGCTCAATTTGTAAAAATAGTGTTTTATATTATTCTCGATTAAATGTTAATGGAATTTATATTCTTAATAATTAAAAATAACTCTATAATATCATTACCAAGAGACAAAATGTAGATAACTTGAAATAATCTTACTTGTGGGACTATCATTTAGGCTATATATATAAGAAGCACATGTTTAGATTACACAAGTCTGGTGACCTAGGTTCATTTGGTTATAAACCAATTAAAACATATGAATCCTATTTCTTAGGAAAAATGAGAAAAACACATTTTAATGGAAAAGGTGAATGTGCCAATAGACATTTAGACTTCATACATACAAATGTATGTAAACTAATGACCACAAGTATAAGAGGTGGGTTTTTCTACTTTATAACCTTTATCAATGATTACTCATGATATGGGTCTCTGTACTTGATAAAGTATAAATCTGATGTCTTTGAATAGTTTAAAGAATTTAGAAATGAAGTTAAGAAATAGATTAATAGAAGTATTAAAACATGCTAATCAAATTAAGGTAAGGAATACTTAAGTCATGAATTTTATAGTTATCTGACAGATAATGGTATATTATCTGAATGGACTCCTCTATATACACCATAGCATAATGGTGTATCTGAAAAGAGAACTTAGATCCTATTGGACATGGTTTGATCCATGATGAGTTTCATAGACTTGCCTAAATCCTTTTGGAGCTATACATTTGAAACTATTATTTATCATTTAAATGGAGTTCCTTCCTAACTAGTTAATGTTACTCTATATGAGATATGGTGTAATAAGAGACCTATTGTGTCACATAAGCTTGATACAAAGTCTGACAAGTGCTTATTTGTGGGATATCCAAAGGAGTCTGTTGGATATTATTTCTACAAGGCATTGAAACAAAGGGTGTTTTGTTTCAAAGTGTGCTTTCTTCATAGAGAAAGAGTTTCTCTTAAAAGAAGATAATTGGAGTATAATCTAACTTGATAAAGTTTGAGATCCATAAATCGAAGCAAATCAATTGATTGATCTTAGGCTTATTACACATGATGATGATGATATAATAGAAGAACATATTTCCCTAGATGTTCATATTGCTCCTAAGATATATGGATTTCTCATAGATAAGAACAATAATGTAACCTTAGTAGAAGAGGATGAGTCTTTAAGCTATAAAGAGGTTTTGAAGATTTCATAATCAGAATTATCATTGAAGGCTATGCAATCTAAAATGGATTCCATGTATGACAACAAAGTGTGGATATTAGTTGATTCACAAGAAGGAATCAAACACATTAGGTGCAAATGGATCTTTAAAAAACAGATCGACATGGAGGGTAAAGTTGTTACCCATAAAAAAATGTTGATTATTATATATTGATGACACAATAATCATGGGAAATGAAATCTTTATCCTTCAATCAGTCAAGATTTAGCTATCTAAGAGGTTCTCAATGAAAAAATTTGGTGAAACAACCCATATATTAATTCGAATCTATAGAAATAGATCTAAGAGGTTGATATTGTTGGTTTCCATAGACTCATGTGTAGTAGAAATAAGACATCCATAAAACCATAGCAAAGATTAGAATATTGAAAAATTGAAAAACAAAAATTTTATATATGATGAAATCATAGAATAAGAATTTATCGTAAATTCTCTATGCATAGCTTTCCTTTTCTTTCATTGTTCTCATTAGGTTATTGCAAACCATAGTGATCCCCAGTTGCAAAAACCTCTAAGGTAATCAACACAAGAAGTTCTTAGAAGAGAGCAACTTGAAAATCTATATGCTAGTAGGATTTTCAAGTGATGAAGGAAGAAGAAGAAATAGTGTGTTTCAATTATTCTGTGTGGTAATTTCTGCTATAGAAATGTGCCCATGGTGCCTGTTACAATAAGGCTTATTTATATCATAAAAAAATCTATTTATGTTATATTTTAACACTTAAAATATATCCTAAGTTGAACTAGAATAGACCTATCAATTAGGCCTTATTCTATCTTTGTGCATAAGCCTTTTAATGGGATAATATGCAATTTGCTTTGGCCTCACTTTTATTAATCCTATGTGGCACTCCTAGCCCCATTTTGATTCATAATTACTTTGATTTAAGGCCTTTTAAACCTTTTAAATGCCTATAACAAATTAGATTCAAGAACAATTAAAATTTGGACTCAACAAGGCCCAAACCCTGATTTTCTGGACTTTTCATTTGCAAATAGGCCCTAAGCCCATTTGCTCATTTTTTTCTTCTTAATTCATCTTCTAATGATATCTCATATCATTAGAACATTCAATCCCATTGAATCTTCCTAAAACTTTTTTTATGTGTGTAACCCTATAGGCTTCTAAAATAGCTTGGCAGTACACAGTAAATTAGTGTCCTAGTCTAATTGAGACCCTATAGATTCAATCTTATTGAATCAATATCAATTTACTAATTGATATATCACTTATATACAAGTCAAGAGAGGCATCTAGCCATAAATCATGACTACCCATGTAATGCCTATAAGTCAAGGCTTCGTGAACACTACCACTAAGGCCAGAAAGAGTTCCCAGAGCATCGGGTCACCTTCATGAGGTTTGGGGTAGGGGCACTAGTCATGAAACTTCAAGGGGCCATAAAATGATAAAAAAGACTTAATTTATAGATTTAACAAAGCCAATAAATTATATCAGGCCGTAATCTATTAGGCCATATGCTTAGATGGTGTCGGGCTAGCAATGACATGGGATATGCTTGGATAAACCTAAAAATACCATACCCAGAAGGTTAAAAATTGTAATTAGGCCAACGGAGAAGGAATTTTAATTTTCTGAGGTCATTTGAGGATTTTTCAAAATTTTTGGCAAAATTGCAATATTTTGATAATTTTGCTAGCCTATCTCCTAGAGGAATTTTGCCGTGAAATTTTACATGCCATTAAATGAGTCTATTTGAGGATTATTAAAATAAATGCAATGATTTTTGGAGGTTCAAGTGGAATTTTAAAATTTCAAAATATTCTATCTAAAAATCGAGATTCTTGAGAATTTATTTCACCTATTTCCCAAAGGAATTTTGCTGTGAAATTTAATAAGCATCTAATTGGGCCTAATTGAGGATTTTAGGAACAAACATCATAATTTTTTGAATGTGATGAACATGGATGTATTACTAGTTTGTGAATGTCTTTAGAGTGAAAAATAATATCATGGCATTATGTGTGAACTTTAAACCATTAGTTATGAGTGTAATTTTAGGTGTGAATGTTACACCTATGATGTTTGAATCATGTTGAAAATGGGGCATTGCCATAGGAGAGGGTGTATAAGTTGTAAATTTATATAAATGATGCATGTGCATGGTGTGTGGCATGTATGACTGAAGCATATGTTAGTGGTGCAATGGCATATAGTGTGTGATAGAGGGTACATGCCTATATATTTTAGTTAGAATAATATATAGCTAGTGTGTGTGATAAGTAAATAAAGGATATGTATGGATATTATGGCAAGATAATGCTTGTAGGTACATGACATAAGTTGGCTGAAAGGGTTAGCATAGGTTTTAGCATGTGTGTATGAGATAAAACATGTGTATAGGATGTATATATATGTATATATACCTATAATATGCCATGGTGTTGCCATGTGTAAGTAAGTTTGAGCAAAGGTATGCTTGTGATTATTATCCACTTATGGCCGAGAGCTATACAATGCTAAGATGGCATGGAAATTAAAGTATGATTTGGCATGTACATAAGTGTGATGTAGCATAACATTTGTGGCATTATGTATATAGCATGATTTAGGTTGATATGTATGCTTAGTGTGGCATGAAATAGATAATATATGAGACACTTTTAAAGGATAGAAAAGGGTTAAAAAGTAAACTTGAAATTCACTTAAAATAGTATGAAAAATAACTATAAAAATGGGCTTATAATAGGCATGAAATGGTACTATAAAGTGACTTAACATATGATGTTTATGTACCTTGGCATGTAAGCCATTTGTATGGCAACTAGATATCTTTATTTGAGGTTGGCTTTAGGCCTATGGAAATTCATGATCATTAGTGTAGTTGGCACTAAAAAAAGGACCTAAAATAAACCTAAAATGGCCATTGCAATTAGGAAAAATTACCTATAACTGTCCCATTGAAAAGGATTTTAAGACTACAATTTAAATAATAGTTTAACATATGAATAAGTAAGCCAAAATAATAGGATAGAATAGATTTAATATGCTTGTAATTATACCTTTAGAAATAGGCTAAAATATTATAGAAAATTTTACTTGTAATTGCCCGATAAGGATAAAATTGACCTGTAACTGTCCACATCAAAATTTACTATTTGATTAAATTTTTAACTATCTATTTCTTAACTTATAATATTATAAATTGATGATCAGTAAAGAAATGAACTTAAATGAAGTTAGATAGCCTAGTAGTTAGACACCCACTAGATGGGTTGACCAGTTAAGTTAGAGATTAGCAGCTATTAGACTGTCTAGTTATCAGACTAGACTGGTGTCATGGCTGAGGTTCATAATTGAGCCACTGCACTAGTTTTTAGGGCAAACATTCTATTCATTGATTGGATATTAGACTATGCTAGTGCACCAGCGAAGGTCCTTAGATGGGCCATTACATTAGTTTGTTGGGTAGACCCGGAGAAACTATTTGACATGATCAATGCCCTTAAGAGGTCTATGAACTGATCCTTCTAAATAATTACTCAGTATTTTTGCCCTTCGGGAGGTCTCTATGAATTGATCCTTATAGGTTATATCAAGCCGGTGTAACGGTCAAGGTCCTAAATGTGGGCCACTATATATTTTTCTAGTTCCCTCCTAGTCTAATGTTTGTAAGTGTCATTTATCTAGTGGGGCCTTTAAAAGGACTTAAAATAGTGGGAAATGTGAATTTAAATTAATTTATGGTATTTTTTGATAGTGAATCTTAATAAATACACTAAAGTGGAATGTTGGTAATTTTGAAAAAGACATGACATATCATTTGAATGGCATCATTTATCTAGCATGTTGTTCACACACTACACCTAGACCATTATTTATACTTGCATATGTGTGGTAATGTATGTTTTAAATGATTTAAATTCACTCACTAAGTTTTATGCTCAATGTACCTATGTTGTGATGCATAAGTAATAAGGATAATCAAGCTAGCCTCAGTGATCTTGCAGTGTAGCCATACAAGAGTTGAAGGGTAAAGAAATTTATTTTTCTTTATAATAGTGGCACTCATGTAATATCATGTAGGTTTGGGTTAGCATGCTTAGAAGTTACAATGTTTGTAATTATAACCTGCATATGATATATATAAGCTGGTGTGGTGTTTGTTTTGTTTGTGTGTCATTTGATAATTATGGGCTTGAGGCTTTATGTGTTTGATTTTGATATGTGTTTGATGTGTGCTGATGTTGACTTAGGGACTAGAAGGGTCCAGATGGAGGTTTAAGGGTTGTTTGCTTATAGAAGTGTTTTAACAGGTGAAAAAAATTTTTAGTATCGCACCTGAGTAGCTGTTATGCTGCCTAATTCTCTGTGACCAATAAAGTGTTTGTATATGCTTTGTTTGAGTTTATCAGGCCATGTATGAATGTGTTTAATGATTAGACAAGATATCTAATCAATATCTTATAGAGCTTTAGAACAATCCATAAGTGTTAAGGAGTTTTCTCCTAGAGCAACTTAGGCTAGGTGACCTATCGAGAAGTGCATCACTTGACAGGTTTCTTCAAGACCCTAGTAAAGGGTGTCACATTTGGTGCTGTCTAAGCCTAGGTTTAAAGTTCCTTAGTAATTTACATGAGTGCCAGAGTCTAAGATTGGTTATGTTTTTATGTTACATTGCACGGAGGCTGATAAGTTTTGTAATTCCTATAGTAATTCAAGATGGTTGATAGGCCATCAGAGGAAGTTGTTAGTTAGGTTTCGACTACAATATAGGGAGTAGGTAATACAACTACTGCTAAGCCTAGTGATGCAATATGAGTAGAGTATTGGTTGGAGAAATTTTTTAGGATTCT
This sequence comes from Hura crepitans, assembly GCA_948208565.1. NCBI lineage: Eukaryota > Viridiplantae > Streptophyta > Magnoliopsida > Malpighiales > Euphorbiaceae > Hura > Hura crepitans. The sequence continues at coordinate 7,359 of CANXYI011510067.1, forward strand.
AGAGAAGCTAGAGTGTTAAGAAGAAGATAGTTTGAAGTGAACAAATTCTCTCTTGTAGGGAGAAGTATACCAGTGGTGGGATACTATTTAGAAGAGGAAAGAGATAGTTTATTGTAGGGCAGTCTAGTGCAGCTAAGTGATAATGAGAGAAGAAAAGAAGCACCATCTCAGTTCCAGTCAGTGTATAAGGCATAGAGACAGATAGAGTCTTAATAATCTGGACAAGCTTCCATAGTTAGACTCGATTACCTCCTAAAGCTACTAGTGCTCTTGGTCCTTCAAGTAACAAGATTCGACCCTTGACTTGTAATACTTATAACAAGAAGCATTGGGGGTAGTGTAGGTCTGGTAGAAGAGAAGAGTACCTTACTTGTGGTGCTAGAGACCACTATCATAAAGAATGTCCTTAGAGATAACCCTAGAGTGCTCATACTTAGACATCTATAGTGGCACCTTAGAATAGAGGTCAGAAGATAGAGTGTGAATGTGATTAAGGTATATAAATAGTGCCCTTTAGTGATATAGGAATGCCTATTTCCTAAGGATTTGATTAAATTGCCTTTTCATGAGTTGATATGATTCTGGGAATGGACTAGTTGTCAGAGCATCGACCTTTACTTAACTATAAAAGTGAGAAGCTAAATCTTCAAACTATAAAGGGATAGACAGTGATAGTTATGGGTGAGAGAAACTATGTGAATAACCTCATCTCAGTTGTTACAACAAGAAAACTTATCTGAAAAGGGTGTAAAGCTTACTTAGCCCATGTCATTGACATTGATTCTTCCATCACAATATTTAAATAGATTCTTATAGTGTTAAGTTTTTTGATGTGTTTTCTAATGAGTTGGTAGGTTTGCTTCCACAACGGGAGCTTGATTTTTGAAATTGAGGTGTACCCTGGTATAACTCCTATTTCTATTACTCCTTATCGAATGGCACCTACTGAGCTAAAAGAATTGAAGGTGAAATTGTAGGAAGTGTTAGATAATGGTTTTATTAGACCTAGTTTTTCATCATGAGGATCATCTATGTTGTTTGTGAAGAAGAAAAATGGCTCGCTTGGACTGTATATTGATTACAGACAGCTAAACAGGGTGATAGTGAAAAACAAATATCGTTTGCCTAGAATAGATGACTTATTTGATTAGTTAAGAGGTATGATTGTATTTTCCATGATTGATTTGAGATTTAGATACCATCAGATAAGAGTTAAGGAAGCTAATATTCCTAAGACTACATTTAAAAGAAGATATGGGCACTATGAATTCTTATTGGTGCCCTCTGGTCTCACAAATGCCCCAGTAGCTTTCATGGATTTAATGAATAGAGTATTTCAACCTTACCTAAATTAGTTTGTAGTAGTATTTATTTATGATATTCGGGTACACTCTAAGACAAGGGAGGAATATGAACAATATCTTAGGGTTGTGTTGCAGACTCTGAGGGAGAGATAGTTGTATGCCAAGCTTAGTAAACGTGACTTTTAGCCGACTAAAGTAACTTTTCTAGGACATATATTGTCAATAAAAGGCATCAGAGTTGACCCTAATAAGGTCAAGGCAGTGTTAGAATAGGAACCTCTGATGAATGTGACAAAAATACGGAGTTTTCTAGGAGGAGCTAGGTGTTATAGGAGGTTTATAAAAGGATTTTCCTTCATTGTAGCCCCTTTAATAAGACTAGTTAAGAAGAATGTGAAATTTGAGTGGAATGACACATGTCAAGCTAGTTTTGAGAAGCTAAAAAGGATGTTGATAGAAGCCCCTATCTTGATTCAACCTGAATAGGGTAAAGACTTTGTAGTGTATAGTGATATGCCACTTAATGTCTTGGGTTGTATGCTAATGCAAGAAGGAAAGGTAGTAACCTATGCTTCAAGATAATTAAGGCCACATGAGAAGAATTATCTGACTCATGACTTGGAACTAGCTGCTATTGCTTTTGCCTTGAAATTTTAAAGGCATTACTCATATGGTGAGGAATGTTACATCTACACTAACCACAAGAGTCTAAAATGCCTCTTGACATAGAAAGAATTGAACTTGAGATAGAGGACATGGCTAAAGCAAATTAAGGATTATAACTACTTAATAGATTACCACCTAGGGAAAGTTAATGTGCTAATAGATGCATTGAGCAGGAAATTCATGGTAACTTTGAGACTTATGAATGCTAAATTGTAGTATATTAAGGAAAATGATGTGTTGGATAAGTTATAGATTAAACTAGATTTTAGACAATAGATAAAGGAAGCACAAAGTAGAGATGAGTCACTAATGCAATTGGTAAGTAAAGTGTAAGAGGGAAAGGCACCAAGATTTGATGTGAGAGAGAATAGATGTCTATACTATCAGGGCAGGTTGTGTGTACCTAGTATAGATGACCTCGGGTTATAGATATTGAAGGAGGCTAATGTAGATCCTTACTCTAAGCATGCTGGTAGTACTAAGATGTATGTGGACTTGAAGCCTCAGTATTGGTGGTCAGGTATGAAAAGAGATGTGGTAGAGTATGTTGTAAGATGTTTAACATGTCAAAAGGTAAAAGCTAAGCATCAGGTTCTTTCTAGATTACTGCATCCTATAATGATACAAGAATGGAAGTGTGAAAAAGTGACAATGGATTTTGTAATGGGATTGCCTATGACTAAAGGCAAATGTGATATTGTTTGGGTGATTATTGATAGGCAGACTAAGACAACTCACTTTATCCTTATTAGAATGGACTACTCATTAGAGAAGCTGGCTAAAATGTACCTTGATGAGATTGTTAGACTTTATGGTGTACCTATGGAATCATATCTGATAGAGATCTCTGATTCACTTCTATGTTTCAGAAGAAGTTGTATGAAGCCCTACACACTAGATTGACCAATAGTATAGGCTTCCATCTCAGATAGATGGACAATCAGAGTGGGTGATACCAGTGCTTGAGGATATGTAACACAATAGTGCCATTGAATTTAAGGGCAGCTAGGATTAGTACTTGTCCTTAGCTGAGTTTTCCTACAACAATAGTTATCAGACTAGTTTGGGAATGCCCTATATAAAGCTCTGTATAACATAAGATGTATAACTTCTCCTTGATAGAGTGAAATAGGTAACAGTAAAGTTATGGGTACTAAGTTGACCTATGGTACCACACCTACTTATACCAGATAAATTTCGGGGATAAAATTTCTTAAAAAGGGAAGAATTGTAACACCCGTAAGTTAAGGCCCTGTGAACAATACCACTAAGGCTGAGAAGTGTTCCTGGAGTGCTGGGTCACCTTCATGACATTTGAGGCAAAGGCACTAGTCATGAAACTTCAAAGGGCTATAAAATAATGAAAAAGACTTAATTTATAGATTTAGCATAACAAATACATTATTTTCGACCGTAATCTAGATGGTTGTAGGCTTAAATGCAGTCAAGCTAGGAATGACCTAGCACATGCCCAGATAGACCTAAAAATACCATAACCTAAAGGCCAAAAATTATAAATAGGCCAACGGAGAAGGAATTTTAATTTTTTGAGGTCATTTGAGGATTTTTCGAAATTTTCGACAAAATCGCAATATACCAAGAATTTTGCTAGCCTATCTCCCAAAAGAGTTTGGTCATGAAATTTTGCATGCCCCTAAATGAGGCTATTTAAGGATTTTTAAAAGCAAACATGATAATTTTTGCAGGTCCGGGTGGAATTTTAAAATTTCCCAAAATTTTGCTGAAAAATTAAGATTCTCAAGAATATAGTTCACCTATTTCCCAAAGGAATATGACTGGAAAATTTTACAACCATCTAATTAGCCCTAATTAAGGATTTTTGGAACAAACAAAATAATTTTTTGATGCCTAAATGATTTTTAAAAATTCTCCAAAATTTTAGCTCCAAATTTTCAAAATTCGAGTTTTAGGGTGCTCGAGTGCCACATGTCGTGACCCCAGGCAATCCAACATTCCTGCTAGTAGCTATGACATACGACCAACTGACCCCAAGTGACACTAATGCCCTCCTTCACTTTCTCTTCTTTCTTTTCTTCTTCCTTAGTTGTCCACGTTTTTAGTTTTCTTCACAAAAATTCCATGGCTATTTTAGCCAAAATCTATATTCCAAGGCTACCAAAAACCTTAATTGTTAGGCAATAATTATGTCTTAAAGATTCTAGACACCATAAGTAAGCAAATGATTTAAGGAAATTCAAGATTTGATCAAGTGCACAATAAGAGGTAATTAGGGGACTAACTTTGTGTGTAGGTGTTCTATCACTCTTTTTATTTTAATTTCTAGAGGATTCCCCTTAAGTCTTCTTGCCAAAATAGAATTTTAATTAGGGCCTTGCCACTCTATAAGGTAAATGAATTTAAAATATCTGAAATTACTACTTAAATTTCTAATGAGTTTGCTAAGTCATTAGGTATAGGAAATAAGGGAATTGGTATGTATGGTATGGGAAACTTTGGTATGAGTTAGTATAATATTAAAGGGTATGTTTGTGTGACAACTAGTCTATGAAATTGTGGAAAATACATACATGTATAGTGACTTCTAAATAAAGTTAAAAGATATATAATGTGTGTGGGTTCACATACAAGGGAGATTTAAGAGGATAAATGGTGTGTATGTTATGGATTGACATGATTTCAGCGTATGTGTAATGCAAAAGGCAAGTTCATAGGAGATGGCATGCATGGCCGTGAGGTACATTGGGTGCCTTTGCATAGAATGTAAGGACTAAGTTATGTAGGTGTGAAATTATAAGGTTATGTGATAAACATGGAAGGATTACTAGCTTGTGAATATTTTTAGAGTGAAAGATAATATCATGCATTGTGTGTGTGCTTTAAGTCTTAAGCTTGGAGTGTAATTTAAGGTGTGAATATTACACCTATGATGTGTGGATCATGTTAAAAATGGGGCATTACCATAAGAGAGGATGTATACTTGGTAAATTTATTGAAATGATACATGTGCATAGTGTGGGATATATGGCCAAAGCATATGTTAGTGGTGCAATGGCATATAGTATGTTATAGAGGGTACATACATGTATATTTAGGTTAGAATAATATATGGCTACTGTGTGTGATAAGTAAATGAAAGATATGTTTAGACATTATGGCAAAATAATGCTTGTAGGTACATGAAATATATTGGTCAAAAGGGTTAACATAGGTTTTGGCATATATGTATGAGATCAAATAGGTATATAGAATGCATATATTTATACATATACCTATAATATTCCATGTGTTGGTATGGGTGAGTAAGTGTGAGCAAAGTTATGCTTGTGATTGTTATCCACTTATGGCTAAGAGCTATATAAGGGTAAGATGGCATAGAAATTGAGGTATGATTTAGCATGTACATAAGTGTGGTGTAGCATGACATTTATGGCAATATGTATATGGCATGATTTAGGTTCATATGTATGCTTAATGTGGCATGAAATGGATAATATATGAGACACTTTTAAAGGATAGAAAAGGGTGGAAAAGGAAACTTGAAATTTGCTTAAAACAGTATGAAAAATGACTATAAAAATGGGCCTATAATAGGCATGAAATGGTACGGTAAAGTGACTTAACATATGATGTTTATGTGCCTTAGCATGTAAGCCATTTGTATGGTAACTTGATATATTTATTTCTAGTTGTCTTTAGGCTTATGGAAATTCATGATCATTGGTGCAGTTGGCACTAAAAAGGACCTAAAGTGAACCTAAAATAGACGTTACAATTAGGAAAAATAACCTATAACTGTCTCGTTAAAAAGGATTTTGGGATTATAATTAAAATAATAGTTTAACATGTGAATAATTTTGGGAAAATAATAGGCTAGACTATATTTAATAAGCTTTTTATTATGCCTTTGGAAATGGGTTAAAATATTACAGAAAATTTTACCTGTAATTACCTGCCACGGTTAAAAATGACTTGTAACTGTCTAGGTCAAAAATTGACACTATGATAAAATTTTTAACAATCTATCTTTGAACTTATAATATTATAAAATGATGATCAACAAAGAAATAAACTTAAATAAAGTCAAATGGCCTATTAGTTAGGCACTCACTAGATGTGCTGATCGATCCATCTAGGGATTAGTAGTTATTAGACTGTTTGGTTATCAAACTAGGCCGATGCAATGGCTAAGGTTCATAATTGAGCCACTACACTAGTCTATAGGGTAGACACTCTTTTCATTTATTGGATATCAGACTATGTTGGTGCAGCAGTGAAGGTCCCTAGAGGGGCCCCTACACTAGTTTACTGGGTAGACTTGGAGGAACTATTTGACAAGATTAGTGCCCTTAGGAGGTCTACGGACTTATCCTTATGCATAATTACTTATTATTTTTATGCCTTATGAGGTTCCTATAGACTGATCCCTATAGGCTATATCAGGCCGGTGCAGTAGTCAAGCTCTAAAATATGGGCCATTACACATTTTTTTCGGTTACTTCTTGGTCTTGTGTCTGTAAGTGTCATCTATCTAGTTGAGCCTATAAAAAGGACTTAAAATAATGGGAAATGTGAATTTAGATTAATTTATGGTATTTTCTGACATTGAATCTTAATAAATACACCATAACAGCATTTTGGTAATTTTGAAGAAGATATGACATATCATCTAAATGACATCATTTATTTAGCATGTTGATAACACACTACACCTAGACAATTATTTAAGCTTGCATATGTGTGGTAATACATGTTCTAAATTATTTAAATTCACTTAGTAAGTTTTTTGATCAGCGTTCATGTGTTGTTGTGTGCAAGTAACAAGGATAAGCAAGCCAGTCTCGATGATCATGCAGTGTAGCCATATAAGAGTTATAGGGTAAAGGAAGTTGTTTTCCTTTCTAGTAATGGCACTCATGTAACATCTTGTAGGTTTGGGTTAGCATGCTTAGAAGATGTTATGTCTATAATTAAAACCTTCATGTGATATATATAAGCTAGTGTGGTGTTTGTTTGGTTTGTGTGTGGTTTGATAATTATGGGCTTGAGGCCATATGTGTTTGATTATGATGTGTGTTTAATGTGTGCTCATATTGATTGGGGGACCAGAAGGGTCTAGATGTAGGTTTGGGGGTTGTATACTTATAGAAGTGTTTTAATAGGTGAAAAATAATTTTAGTATATCACCTAGTTAGCTGCTATGCTGCCAAATTCACTATGATCTATAAAAGTGTTTGTATATACTTTGTCTGAGTCTGTCAAACCATGTATAAATGTGTTTAAGGATTAGACTACATATCTAAGCAATATCTGATAGAGTTTTAGAATAGCCTAAAAGTGTTAAAGAGTTTTCTCCTAAAGCAATCTTAGGATGGGTGACCTGTCGGGAAGTGCATCACCAGGTAGGGGGTGTCACAACCCAAGTACTAGAAAGTAAAGTGGTTTGACTTAACCCTTTCGTATACAATTACAATGCAATAAACTCCTTTCACCATCTTTTATCCCATCTAGTTTAGAGTATAGACTTGTGTCAACTTAAAGTTTAACTAAGTATGCCTAATTAAGCCCTGGACATATTGTTCTAATAATTTCACATTTATTCCCAAAATGCCCCTTGTGAATCCCATTCACACATGGCATGTTACTTTGGGCAAAGATTCTTGAATAAGTATTACTCTTCAAAACTATGAGATAAACTCCCTACTATTATCTAGGGTGGTGAATCCTTTGTTGATTACTACCCTACCTTTAAATATGTCATGCCATACCCAAGCACCTTGTTATGTATACTTCTTGTTTAATGTAAAAGCTTTGGAGTCAAAGTATGTCACTCCATATTTAAGATAGTTAGTAATCTCAAGTCTAAGGATACTTGCACCACTAATATGATGTGATACTTTCACTAACATAGATTAAGTATGCATGTGAAGATCATATGATGGGTCTTTGATGTACTTATTTCCCAAGTAAGCATCCATATATTAACTCCAAGCTTCTTTATGCTTACAGCTTGTGAGAGCTGCTGCTTAATCCAATTAAGAAGTATAACATGTGTTGATCTATCTTTATTAATAATGTCTTATTTTGTAATACTATAATCAGGGATATTTAGTTATATCACATTTGCATGCAATAAGAATCTCACATCATGAACAATTCATGATTTCCTCTACACTATGATTTTATGCTAAGGACATTATAACATGGTTTAAGACATTGCAAACAATTATAAGCAATATATAAAAGTACCATGATATAAAGGGAAATGCCTTTTACATTAATTTATAAGGTTTAAACACATGAATATAACCCTATTACATATGCTGTAGGGCATACATCTAACAATCTCCCACTTGCACTAGAGCTAATCACCCATGTACTCAATGCCTATTACATTTACATGTTGATCAAACTCCCTTTGTGATAATGCCTTTATGAGAGGATCAGCTATGTTTTGATCTATAGGGACCCTTTCAATTTTCACATTATGTCTACCGATGATCTCTTTGATTAAATGGTAACATCGAAGTATATGTTCAAATCACTAAAGAGACTATAGTTCTCAAACTTGTGCAAAAGCCCTATTTTTATCACAATACAAAGGTATTATATCAATAAAGCTTGGAACCACTCCAAGTTTAGAAATCAAATTCATATTCCAAATGACTTCCTTAGCTATATTGGAAGCTACTATGTACTTGACTTCAGTAGTAGAATCCATAGTCATTATCCTATTCAGAACTTTTCCAAACAACCACTCTTCTACACATAGTGTATAAATATCCAAATTGAGATTTACAGTTATCCTTCTGGCATTAGCATGCCTACTAACCTATAAATCTCCTTCTCCATAATCCAACAATAAATCCTTAGTCCTTCACAAGCACTTAAGGATATTCTTGACTGCCACCTAATGTTCCTCTCCATAATTGGATTGGAATCTACTTATAATGCTCAGAGCAAATGCTACATCAACTCTTATACATAACATAGCATTTTATCTATGTACGTAGGCTATGAAAGACTAAGTAATAGATCTATCTCTATAGATCTTGATCCCTAAGACATAGTTTACTTCTCCAAGGTATTTCATAGAGAATTATTTACTCAACCAAATATTGATTGACTGGAGGACACAGACATCATTACCTATTAATAGTATGTTATCTATATGCAACTTAAGAAAAATGATTGCACTCCCACTTAACTTCTTGTAAACACATAGTTTATCCATGTTTTTTGAGAAATAAAGCTATTTAATTGTCTCATCAAAATAGATGTTCCAGCTCCTAGAAGCTCACTTCAATCCATAATTAGATCTTTAAAGCTTATAGACCTAATTGCTATCTATGGATGTAAAACCTATAGGCTATGTCGGCTATGTTTCCTCTGACAATTTTCCATTAAGGAAACCCATCTTTACAACCATTTGCCAAATCTCATAATCTTAATGAGTAGCTATGGCAAGTAGAATCTGAATGAATTTAAGCATTGCAACTGGAGAAAAGGTTTCATCAAAGTCAATCTCTTATCTTTAATGATAGCCTTTTTCTACCAATCAAGCTTTATAGACAATCACATTAACTTCCATGTTAGTCTTCTTCTTAAAGACCCATTTGTACCCAATGGGTTTTATCCATTCAAGTGGATCAACTAAGGTCCATATATAGTTATTGTATATGGAATCTATTTTGAATTTCAAGGCCTTAAGCTATGAGTCTAATTCTAAACTATTCAAAACCTCCTCATAACTAGTGGGGTCATGGTCCTTTACAATGGTTACTTTCTTGTCTTGGTCTATGAGAAATCTATATCACTTTGGAATAGTCCTAACCCTAGTAGATCATTTAAGAACTTGTGTTTCCATAGGTTTTTCTATTATCTCATCAATATGAGCAATAGAATTGGGATCAATTGGTTGATCTACTTTAATTTGTGGATCTTGAACTTTATTAAGTATAACTTTGCTCCCACTATCATTTATGACAAACTCTTTTTCTAAAAAGACTGCATGCTTTGGAATGAACACCTTTTATGCCAAAAGATAATAGAAGTAATATCCCGAAGTTTCCTTTGGATACCCCAGAAATAAGCATATGTCAAACTTAGCTTCAAGCTTATCTAACATTATTCTCTTTATATATGCATGGCATCCCTATACCTTGATATGTAAGAGAATAGGTTTCTTGTTATACCATATCCCATATGGCGTAACATCAAATAACTTTGATCTAACTCTATTTAAAAGATAAACAATAGTTTCCAATACATAACCCCAAAATGATGTAGGCAACTCTGCAAAGCTTTTAGATCGAACCATGTCCAATAGGATTTGATTTCTCCTTTAACATACACTATTGTGTTGCAGCATATATGAAGGAGTCTATGAAGATAAAATACAATTATCTCTTAGATAACTCTGAAATTCATGACATAAGTATTCTCCATCTTTATCTAATCGAAGTACTTTAATACTTCAATCAAGTTGTTTCTCAACTTCATTTTTAAATTCTTTGAACATTTCAAAGTTTTCAAATTTGTACTTCATCAAGTACACATACTTATATCTAGAGTAATCATTGGTAAAGGCAATGAAGTAAAGAAACCCACCTCTTACATTTGTGGTCATAGGTTTACATACATCTATATGTATAAGGTCTAAAAGCCCACTAGCACATTTACCTTTTCAATAAAGGTTGTTTTTGTCATTTAGCTTAACAAATAGGACTCGAATGTTCCAATTTAATTCACAATCAAATGAACCTAAGTCACCATACATGTGTAACTTAGACATGCACTTCCCATTTATATGGCCTAAAAGAAAGTGCCATAAGAAATATGGTTTTAGGTTATCCACCTTTTTTCTCTCTTGGTATTAATATTACATAGTTCTTTTTGAAAAACATAAATTCCA
>CANXYI011510397.1:0-20054 GCA_948208565.1 Hura crepitans
TTTTTTTAATACCCTTTTCAAATATAAAATCAAATATAAAATAAAAACGCTACTGTAATCAAACATCAATTTATTATTATATATATATATATATATATATATATATATATATATATATATATATATATTTCCATTGATTTATGATTATTTTTTCCACATTTTAAATAGATATAGACGTGAACATCTTATCATTATATTTTATTATTTTAAAAATATATATTCGAAAGTATTATTATTTTTATAAGTATGTTTATTAAAATTTGAAATAAGCTTATTGTTTATTATTTTATATAATTAACATATTTTAAATAAATTTTTTGGATTCATTTTATCTATGTTATTTCAATGTGTATCGTAATTTTAAAAAAATAGAAATGAGACTAATTTATTAAAAAAATTTAAATTTTAATACTTTTAAATATTTAAAATAATTAAAATTTAATGTATTTCAAATTATTCCATCTCATGCACGCTGTACTATTTCGTATTAGAAAAGAAGAAAAGAGTACGCACAACTAGCGTGGACCATACTTTTTGAAATCTGAAACATGGTCTAGCCATTGCATATCGCTTCACCAGAATCACCACGCTTTCCCACTTTCACTGCTTTATATATATATATATATATATATATACATATATATATATATATATATATATATATATATATATGTCACCGAACTATATTCCTATGTTATCCCCTTTTTTTTCCTCGTAAATTTATAATTTAATACATAATGGCCATTATTTTGCATAGGGGTGTGCAAAACCGAACAGAACCCGAAAATCGAATCGAATCGATGGTTATTTCGGTTTATTTAGTTTTGATTTATTCGGTTTTCGGTTTATTCGGTTCGGTTTTTAAAAAAATTTCGGTTTTTCGGTTCTGATAGTGAAAAATCGAATAAAACCGAACCGACCGAACTATCAAAACGACGTCGTTTTGGACGTTTAAAATTACATAATTTTACCCTAAAACGACGTCGTTTTGATATTTTTATGAAAAAAAATAAAAAATATAAAAACTTCGGTTATTTCGGTTGGTTCGGTTCGGTGTTTACAATAATTCGGTCGGTTCGGTTCGGATTTTCATATTGAGTTCGGTCGGTTCGGTTTTTATTCATACACAGTTCGGTCTATTCAGTTTCGGCCGATTTTTAAACCGAACCGACTGATACACACCCCTAATTTTGCAGTCCAATCTCCTTTTTTCTTTTGTTTAAAGGAATGCATTCTTCAGTTAACTTTTAATTTAAGCAACGTTAAAGCTATTTTGTGCGATAATCAACAATATTCTTTAAATAAAAATTTAAATAAAATGTCTTTTTAATACTCGGGTAATATTTGAACTAACCATTCTTATTAAAATTGGTCCGGCAACCGGTCCGATCTGATTCAATGCTAAAATCAAATTGATAAATAATCGGACTAAATCGGTTTAAATTGAGAAAAAATCAATCAAACCAGAATAAAAACTGAAAAAATAGAATATTTACAATTTTTCTTTTTTTTTATTTGCATTATTTTAGACTTATAATTTTCTTTTAATATTTTTTATAATATCTAGTATTTTTTAAGTTATTTTTATGATTTAAGATAATTTAAATATATTAATGATAAAATTTATTCAATTAGTTATAATTTAATTAATGGATAATCAAAACATTTTAAGCATAACTACTTTAATTAAAATTATAAATAAATTATATTAAATACAATAGTAATATATTAATTTTATAATTGAACTTTAAAAAAAATTATCATATAAATAAATTTCAATATCTATACTTTCATTTTACTCAAATTATTAAACTTTTATATTAATATTTTTTAATAATAATTTTATAATAATTTACATTTATCCATTTTATTATTTTTATACAATTTATTTAATATGATATTGCTCATTTTTATGTAATTAAAATTTTTATAAATGAATTTATTTAAAAAATAAAAAATTTATTTTAATCCGATCAGTCGAACCATAATTCAATTAACTGTTTATTTCAATATCTAGTTTAATTCTAATAACATTGGAACTAACTCTAAAACTCACTATCATTTCAAATGATTCTTAGTTTATTCTTTTAAGCAATGTATTGAACTAAGAAAATAAAAAAATAACAATGAGAGAATTTTACGAATATAATTGAATGGATCAATTCAAAATAAGATTAATTATAAATTATTAGTTCTCGAAAATTGTAAATATGTTCAGCAAATTCTTTTCTAAAAGTTAATTTATAGACGCAATTCTAAAATCTTAATCTATGCTTTGACGGATTTCCTCTGGTACACGCTTGTGTACCGTGAAATTCACTGACTCGGATACATGCGTGTGTACAGAAAGGGTTTCTTTTTTAGGAACTATCTCCTGCAAGCTCACTGCAAGATTTTTATTTTATTTTCAATTTACTTTTTTTTTTTTATGTGAGTGACAAACTCTCTATATACATATAAATGATAAATGAAAATAAAGCACAGTGAATGCTGACCTAGTAGACTAATAATTAATGGATGACGAAATAAAGAAGCTGAAGGAATAAAATGACACGACACAATAAACGTCACGACTTCAATTAAAAAATGCGTGCAGTTTAACGCATAGATATAGAACTGTCTGCTGTCTATTTCTCGTGAAAAACCTGAATTTAGTTATGGTCACTCCGAACTTTGAAGGTGTGCAACCTATTCATCGACCCCAAGTGCACATGGATGCAATGGCCAAGGGCCGATTTGGCACTGACTGGCCGGTGAAAACCAATTCTAAACCGTTCAGACTCTAAACTTTAATTCTTAAATTTAATATTTAATTTTGATTTTATATTATATTATATTTGATCCGGCAGTTTTTTAAAAAATAAAATAAAATGATCATTGTAAGTGTAAGGTAATTATATATTTTTTGATTAATTTAAATGCTAATAAAATATGTAAATATAAATTAAGTTATAATTTTCCTTTTTAATTTTGGTATTATTGATAATTTGAAATAATTTTTTATTTTTTATTTATAAAAAAAAAGTTAATCAAAAAATTATTTGTAAATTAAATTTTATATTTTGAAATAAATTATCTCGAACTGTTTATAAATTGTAACCGGTGATTTTTAAAATCATGATATAAACTCTCATATTACGATCCGATTAATATTTAATATTTTATTAAATCTGAATTGAAGTTCATGAATTCAAATTTATAGTTTGTGAACCATGACCATGCCATTATGGATGATGGGCTTCCTCTTCCTAGTTTATGTAAATATTGCATTTTTTTGAAAAAAAAAAACCTTTAAATTGATATGATTAGTCATTTGAAACTTTAAATTTTTCAGAAGAATTATATATACAATTTGATTTGTCAATTTTATTATTTTATAGTCATTAATATTGGATAGAAAAATGAAGCATTTGCATTAGTAGTACATTGTTAAAAGTAATGTTATTAAAACTAGATCAGAGATCGGATTGGATCATGACTTGACCGGTTTGACTGTTTGAATAAAATTTTTTATTTTTTAAATAAAATTATTTATAAAAAAATTTAATAACGTAATATGAGTAATACCATGTTAAATAAATTGTACAAAAATAATTTCTTGAATTTTTCTGGAAAAGTTAAAATAACTCTTTATATATCTAAATTTTGCAAGCAATTTTTTTTTTACTCTAAATAAATTTTGTTAAAGTGATTTTTTTTAAAAGAAAAATAAGTTACTTGTTACAATTTTGTTAAATAGAATTCTTTAACTCCAAATGCAACTCGATATAAATTGTGCGATAATTAAAAATATAATTATAATAAAATTAATGTATAGTTGAATTGAATTATAAATTAATGAATTCTATGAAATGTACAGTTTGACTAGTGAGATTAACAAAAATGTTGAATTAAACTATTATAAAGGAAAATTTTAAATTTTATTTGGTGTAGGGATAAAAATGGAAAGCGGAAGTAAAATATTTGTGAGTATAGCAATGGTTGGTGAAGAAGAAGATAGTTAATTCAATATCACATTATTTTGATCTCTAAATGGAAACACTTGTTCATTAAAAAGAACATGTCGTGAAACATAAATATTGCCAATAAAAGGATCTAAATATCTATATCCTTTTATTGATTTTACTATAACTAAGGAAAATATAAACAGTAGAATGAGGTAAAAGTTTAGATTTAGCATATGATTTAATTCATGGATAATAAACATAGCAAAAAACTTTCATAATAGAATAGTTTGGTTTTTTCTTGAATAAAACTTGAAAATGAGTATTATTATGCAATCCGAACATGGGAAGGCAATTGATAATATAAATTGTTGTATCAAAAGCAAAGATCCAATATTTCAAAGGAAGCTTGGTGTGATCTAGAAGTGCTTGATCGATTTCAATAATATGACGATGTTTTCTTTTAGCAAAACCATTTTCTTCTAGAGTATGTGGACAAGAACTCCTCCATGAGATGTCAATTTTAGATAAATAATTTTGTAAAAATTGAAATTCCACACTCCAATCAGCTTGAAAGGTTTTAATAAAACAACTAAAGTATTTCTCAATAATAAAATGAAATTTGATAAAGATATTAAGTGCTTTAGATTTGTACTTAATAAAATAGATCCAACAATATATTTGCCAAAATGATTAAAAAAGAGCACATAATAAAAAGAGCTATCAATAGAAGGAACATTGGCGGGTCCTCAAAATTTTGAACAAATCAAATCTAATGGACCAGTTACTTAATAATCAAAGACAAAAAAAAAAAGGAAGTTTGTGAATCTTGCTTACAAAACAACTGGAATGACATAATTTAAGAAAAGAAAAATCACTAATTGATACATTATTCTGACTAATGGTTTTTGTTTCATGCCCTAGACAATTATGCCAAGTCTTCAACGAGGCTAAATGTGCTTGAGGAAAGAATGAACCAGCAAAGAGCAAAACATTGTAAAGTCCATCCTTATTATGGTAATGTGCCAAAATTTTCTTCGTCTTCAAATCTTTAATCACAAAATGATCAAAAAAGAATTCCATAAAAAACTTCGTTATTTTTTATTAGTGCACTCACAAATAACAAATTATGAGTAACATTAGGAACATGAAAATGAAGACAAGAAGATCTAACAGAAAACCATAAAACCAATGAGTTATAGGGAGTTTAGATCCATTACTTACAATAACCTCTTCTAGTCCAGAATACTCATTATGAATGGACAAATTTCCCAGATTAAATGTCAAGTAGTGGGTGCTATTGGTATCAACAACCTATTATTTTGAAGAAGAAGTATTTTGTAACGATGAGGTTAGTGTTTAGAGTGGTAGTATGATCCAAATTGGATTGTTTAGGGAACGGGTAGATTTTTATAGAGTGTCATTTTCCTCCACAGTTAAAACATACCAGAATAAAAAGGTGTAAAAGAGTTATCAAAATAGTTATCAGAAAAGTGATTAGAATGCTAATGTGCAAAAGACTGATGATGGGATCTACATATGGAGAAATTGGCACCATGAGCATAATTATTATTGCAACCCCTTTCTCTCTCACGTGAATTTTGCCTAACAGTCAGTTGTGCTATAGGCGAGTATAGAACAATGTTATTGAGATTTTCCAACTTCAATTGGCGTTCTTCATTCAACAAAAGGCCTAACAAATCATCAAAGCAAACAGATTCTGTACGAGCTTCCAAAGCCCGAGTAAAAGGTTTATAGGCTAGTCCCAAGCCTTGTAGAATAGAGTCAACTAGACCATCTTCTGGAATATAAAGTTGTGATGCAGTAAGTTGGTCATAAATACTTTTAGCTTTTTAAACATAAGTGGAAATGCTATCATTGCCATGTCATAGAGTAAAGAGCTGAGAACATAGTTTTCTAATTTGTGATTTGGAACTACTAGTATATGCTTGCACAAGCTTGTTATGAGCTTTTTTCACAGAACGAACGCCAATAATTTGAGGAAAAATAGCCTCAAGAACAGAGCAGATAATCTAGCTAAGGACCAATTGATCCTGTTAAAAGCAATCAGAGTAATCTAAACTGATGAGCCATCATAATTCAACTTAGATGGCAAAATGGAATCCCCTTTAATATGTTGCGATAGCCCGCAACCATGAAGCATATGAAGAAATTGCATGTTCCAAATGATGAAATTAGTTGAGGTCAGCTTAATAGGAAGTTGATGAAACACATTTGGTAAACGAGAAACATTGTTATTGTTGGTTATTGCAACCACATAATGAGAGAGAAACATAATACGACTTAGAATAGAATATGAGAGAATCGAGAAAAAAAAATGCTTGGATTGATTAAACCTCTTATGGCTCTGATACCATGTAAAAAAACCAATTCTCATATATATGTTGTATTGATTTGATATATATATATATATATATATATATATATTTGAGTTACAAATATACTGGGAAAGAAAGTTACAATAAGTAAGAATTCTAACTTAAAAAGTTATAATGAATCATATCATAATAAACTATTATCATAATCCTATAATTATAGCTGACAAGATAACTAAATTTTAATCAAGCCAAAATTTTAAGTGTGACAGATCAATTGCTATATCTAAAAGATACAACAGATTAGATAAATCAATTAGCTGTGATAAAATAATTTATCTATTCTATCAATGCTTTCAGAGACTAATTGAAATATAAGTGTTAAATCAAGAAATAATTACAATCGTCCTATAATTATTATATGATGTGGTATTAAGAAGAATAAAAGCTTGGAAAAATTTTGAAAAATAAGAGATCTACCAAAATGAATCATTATAATTAAATATTTAAAATAAATTTAGGCAAGTTGTATGCCGTTTTTTTTGTAGAGAAAATTACAAATTTCCTTTTAATTATAACCTTATTAATAATTAATCCTCAAAATAAAAGAAATTAAATAATTAAAAATTTCAATTTTTATATTTTTTAACTAAAAAACTATTAAAAATTCGTTAAAATTAACTATTTTATCATTATTAATTTTTATTATTTCTTTTGCATTTTTAAAAATTATTTAATTCAAATTATTTTACTCATAATAAGGACGTTATTTTATTTATTAGAGTGTTTATTGAATTTCTAAATTTTATTATATTTTTAATTATTTTAATAATTACAAATTTAAGAGATAAAAAATTTAAAAAAGTAATAAAAATTAAAAAATGCGATAAAAAATCATACAATATGAAAAACAATTCTTATTATTTTATACATAATTTAAAATTAAGGTATTATTAGTTTTTATAGAAAAAAAACCATTAGCTTTTACGAAATTTTTTAACAAAGTTCTCTAACTAAAAAAAATATAAATATTTAGGATTCTAATTGTTACTTTCTTGTTTAGAAGGATAATTGTTAATAAAAAAATTTCGGTTAAGAGGTAATTTATAGCTTTTTGAGAATTACTATATAATTCCTCCCTATCACCTTTTTTTTTTTTTTGTATTTTCTTTATTTTTTTATGACATTTGACCAAGTGTAATAAAATATTAAAATAATTATAAATTAATCTCAATGTACTTGGGTGTTAACAATTCAAATATTAATGTATATTTCATAACAATTAAACCATTTAATATTTAATATTTTAACAATTTAACCTTTCAACTAAATTTTTTATTATTTTTAACGAAAATTTAGATTATTAGTAACATTCAAAAATATCGACACTATTATTTTGTCATAAAAAATTTAATTATTTGAAAAATCACCTTTTTTGTTTACAATAATTAGAATTAATTTTGTATTTAATCAATTTTTTATGGCATATATCATTTTTTTATATTTATTTACCTTTTTATATTTTTATAATTAAAATTAATTTTTTAGTTTTATTTTCTTATTAATCACTCGGCCACCCGATCCAAACTCAAGTTTTATCTATTTGAATTAGAGTGCTTTTGGATACAAAAATTTATTTAAGTTCAGTTCGAGTCTACTTAAATTTGGCTATAATAAAATCTAGTTATTATTATTATTATTTAAAAGAATTTTAATTTCTAAAAGATAAAGTAAGATTAGATTTAATTATTTTTTAATTATGTGATTTAATTTTTCATTGAATTTTAAAAGAATTTATTATCATTATCATTATTATTTCAAAATAAAAATAAAAAAATTATAAATCTTACCTATTAAAATTAACATTATGAAATAAAAAATTGATATATATAAAAAATATAAATAACTTGAAATCAAATAAAAATAAATGACTTTTTTAAATAATTTAAATTTTAATGATAATAAATAGCGACAAATATCTTTATTTTTACTTAAAAAAGCTATATTTCTAATAAAGATAATAAAAATTTAACCGAGAATTCAAATGATAAAAAAGTGAAATGTTAGAAACTTTTAATTATTATAAAAAATATATTAAAATTTAAATTATTAATACCTAACATATTAGGGTGAATTTATTGTTATTCATAAAATATTTTGAACTTATGGTATAAAAAATTTAAATTTTATATACATAATATTAGAAGGCGAGAAAAATGAAAAATAAATTGATAAAAAGAAATTATTTTGGAGCTTATATATAAATACACTAATTAAAGAATTAGATTTCAATAATACACCAAATTCATTTCATTATAGAAAATACACTAAATTAATCCCCTCTCATTCCCTTCACTTCTTTTGCATTTGTTTCACATCCCTTCTCTTCTAAAAACATCTCTTTTATTATTTTAATTATTTTTTTCTTTATTTTGTTCTTTTACTATATTTTTTTAAAAACCATCCATTAACAAATTATTGTTTATATTCTTATCTAGGTTTTTAAATCACAATTAACCAAATCTTTTTCATTAATTTGCAATTAAAAAAATCAAAATCAAAATTATGAACTTTATTATATCTAAAAAAATTCATTTGTAACATAGTATTAATTAATTGAAAAATAGGTGATTTGATTAATTAGATTATACTTTGATTGAATTTTTAATTTTCATGTAAGTTTAATTGGATTTAATACATTATTAAAGTAAAAAAATTATATTAAATATTAACACACATCAAATGGTTGTTTAAATGTCAAGATTAATATATAGAAATATGAAAATTGATATAACATTTTGTTATATTTTGTATAACATCATGTTATATTATGTTGTACCTTCCTATAAAAAATTTTGAAATTTGATATAATATGATATAACAGGCTTTTATACCTTTTTGTAAAAAAATTATAAAATAGTATAACAGACAATTATAATGTGTTATATTTTTTTACAGAATATTCTGAAAATTGATATAATACGATATAATAAGCTGTTATATCCTAAAAAATAATATAACAAAATTAATATATTTTTAAAATTAAAAATTTTAAAAAATATAAATTTAAAATATAAATTTTTTAATAGATTTTTAAAAATAAAAATAAAATTAATGTATATCATATAATTTTTTCAATTATTTTTAAACATAATGCTATCTTTGTCTATGTTCTCTTTATTTTTTCCGATTTTTTTTTTTTATATAATTAATGCTTTCTCTGTCTATCACCGTAAGCTCCATATGATAATTCAAATTCATGTGCTTTTTATTCAGGCTCTTGCTTAGAAACCCACCTCAGTCATTCACCAACCTTTCTTTTTTAACTTTGAAGTCAACAAACAATTTTTAAATTCCCCAATCCACCCAACTGAACCCTTCAAAATCTTTGTCACCTCTTTCGTTTCTCAATGCCCTGATGATTGATCCTTTTCAACACATGGCCTCTCTTCTTAAGTCCTGGGTTTTTCTTTTCCTCACAATCCCAGTTTCTTGCCAGCTTAATGAACTCTACTATCCTGGATTTCGAAATGTTGTCACCAACATCACTATAAGCGGAGTTGCAGCGATTAACAAAAATGGTATTCTAAGTTTAACTAATATGACGAGTAGATTAATGGGTCATGCTTTTTGTACCTCTCCATATCGGTTCAAGAACTCTAGCAATGGCAAAGTTGCTTCTTTCTCTACCTCTTTTGCTTTCGCCATCGTCCCTGAGTATCCGAAACTAGGAGGCCATGGCTTCGCCTTAACAATCTCAACTTCGAAAGATCTAAAGGCTCTTCCAAGTCAGTATCTGGGTCTTCTCAATGCAACCGATGAGGGTAATTTTACAAATCATCTTCTTGCTGTCGAATTCGACACTGTTCAAGATTTTGAGTTCGGTGATATTAATGATAATCATGTCGGAATCGACATTAATAGCTTGAAGTCTAATGCTTCTGCTCCTGCAGCTTATTATGCTGATAATTCTTCTTCAAAGCAAGATCTAAATCTCAAGAGTGGAAAGCCAATTATGGCTTGGATTGATTATGATTCGACTCAAAATATTCTCAATGTCACAATTTCACCTATTTCACAAAAACCCAGATCCCCAATCTTGTCTTTTCCTGTAGATCTCTCACCAATTTTTGAAGAAAATATGTATGTTGGTTTCTCTTCATCAACAGGTCTGCTTGCCAGCTCTCACTATATATTGGGTTGGAGCTTTAAAATGGAAGGCCAAGCTAGAGCTTTGGATCTTGCTTCTCTGCCTTCGCTTCCTTCAAATCCAAAGAAAAAGCACTCAGCTTTAACAATAGGAGTCATTATGTCATCAGTTTTCCTTCTTGTTATGGCTGTATCAATTTCTGCGTTTTATATGATTAAAAAAATTAGAAACGCCGATGTAATAGAAGATTGGGAGCTGGAGATTGGGCCTCATCGGTATTCATATCAAGAACTCAAGCAAGCAACAAAGAATTTCAGCGACAAAGAACTACTCGGGCATGGCGGATTCGGTCAAGTTTTTAAAGGTACACTACCGGGTTCAAAGATTGAAGTAGCAGTTAAGCGAATTTCGAATGAATCTAGACAAGGGTTGCGCGAATTTGTATCAGAAATCGCAAGTGTTGGTCGACTTCGTCATAGAAATTTGGTTCAATTATTGGGTTGGTGTAGGCGAAAAGATGATTTTCTTCTAGTATATGATTATATGGCTAATGGGAGTTTAGACAAATTCTTGTTTGATGAGCCAAAAGTTATTTTAACTTGGGAACAACGATTCAAGATCATAAAGGATGTTGCTTCTGGTCTTCTTTACTTGCATGAAGGATATGAGCAAGTGGTGATTCACAGAGATGTTAAGGCCAGCAATGTTTTACTGGACAGAGAGCTAACTGGCAAACTTGGTGATTTCGGGCTTGCAAGGCTATACGAACACGGGTCGAACCCGAGTACGACCCGTGTTGTGGGCACATTGGGTTATCTAGCACCAGAATTGCCAAGAACAGGAAAGGCAACAGCTAGCTCAGATGTGTATGCATTTGGTGCACTATTGCTTGAAGTTGCTTGTGGGCGTAGGCCGGTTGAGCCAAAGGCATTGCCTGAGGAGATGGTATTGGTGGATTGGGTATGGGAAATGTTCAAACAAGGGAAAGTAGTTGATGTTGTGGACAATAAATTAAATGGGGATTATAATAAGAATGAGGTGATTATGGTGATAAAATTGGGACTTATGTGTTCAAATGATGCGGCAATGGCAAGACCAAGTACGAGGGATATGGTGAGGTGCTTGGATGGGGAGGCTGATGTGCCTGAAAATTTGTTGCCTCCTCATGGTGTAGTGACCCCATTTGATGGAAGTAAAGGTGGTATTATTGATAGATTTGATGATTTTGTTAACTCATTTGCATCTTCTACTTTTGATAATATGAGCGCACCATATTCTTTTATGGAAAATGGGGATCATGGTTATAGTTGTGCTTCTCTTTCTAGTTCTCCTCTGTCACTTCTCCATGTTAATGGGGAAACTAGGTAGGGTAGTGAAAAATTCCGGCTATTCTTTTTCTGTTTCTTTACTATGTATAATATAAATCCGACGTTTTGCTTGATCTTGGAGTCCTTGAGGTATTTTTAAGGAATGGTCCAGCAGTAAATCTGGCCATATTGTAGCGAGAGTTGTTGTATTGGAGTTTTTGCTCCATTTTCCTATCCCCTTCAAAGATAATTGTCGCTTAAAGATCTTTTAAGGATAAAATCGTTTTATTTTTAAAGTTAAAGCAAAAAAAAAAAAAAATTCGTTATGATCCAATTTTTAAAGGTGCGTTAATTGGGAATGAGTTCTTTATTTCGTATATGGATCTATGGAGGACAAATTCATGAAAATCAAGTCAATGAATTTAAGATATTAAATGGTATAAGCTAAAAAAATAAGAGATTACTTTTTGTTTCGTTAGCTGTTTAATTTAGTTGATAATTAATTATTTTTGCAGCTAATTAAATGTCTGTACGGTCATTAATAACATTGAGCATGTTTGAGTTATTGTTAGATATTGTACCGTATTGTACTGTTAAGATGAAAAAATATTTTTTTTTGCATTATAGTGCTGTTGTTGTTGGTTTGTTAACTAATGATAAAGATGTATAATGCGTTTATAATATTATCATATTTTTTTCTTTTTTGCTCTCACAATTATCTAACAATTCAATATAATCTTTAATATTTTTTGACTATCATTAATTTTTAAGGGCATGTAAATAAATTAACCTTTTATCTAACATAAGAAGATGTTACAAAATAATATCACTTCACTTTACATGGCAAAGAATACAGACTATTATAGCATTGCATCCACAGTAATATATTATACGATACAATTTATAGTAAAATAATAGAAAATAACAATAAAAAAAGGCTTAAGTTAACTTTCCATGTCATAAAAAAAGATCAATTCAACCACAGACGTTGCTAATTATCTAATTCTTACTTGGCAACAAGGATTGGTGTTGATTGGGCACTTTCTTCAGATTTTTTTTTTCCTAAGCCATAATTAAAGATCAAACTTTTCCTAATGCAATGAAAGAGGTACTCACTTAGCTTTTATTGGGCATCTCACTTCACTGTCAACTGAAATTTTGGTTATCCCAATTCTTTAATTACTGTCACCCTTCCATAAATATAAACTTATTTTCTTTTTTATTTATTTTAAAATATAAAAATTATTTCTTTATGTAAATTATTACCATTGATTTATTAATTGTCAAATTTATCCATATTTAACGTGTATGATTATTGACATTTATGAACTATTATTTCTTTGTTTGCATTGTAACACTAATCAGTATGAGGATATATTAGACAAATTGTATAGTTTTTTTAATCTCTAGCATTTAGTTTGAGCATTTTAACTTCATTGAACCGATTAATTCAGAGTCGAGCATTGTAGAGTCAAAAACGATCCTTTCAAGTGACTCTCTTGTCATATGCATGCACGTGATTGAACTCGTGACGTTAACAAAATTCAAAACCTCCTACACTTCAGCTAAAGTCCACAAATAAAAAAAATTGTATAGTTTTAATCACATTAACTAATATTTTCTAATGATATAAAAAAAATAAATAAGAGTCTATTCATGAAAGAGATAGAATATATGAATTGTTTAAAACTTCAATAAATCATAATCTCCGTTTAACAATCAATGAAACTTCTTGGTTGTTTCAATTTGTTTTCATTTTAGCTGTACAATACCAGAAAGCTGAGTCTTCGTCCTGAGCTTTTTCTTCCACTTTGCCTTCTTTATTCGCCGGCCAATTGGATCCACCGCATTATGGAAAAGGGAAGCCTACCGTAGTGGAAAATCATGTAAATTGGGTCGTACTATATATGTGACTTGCATAAATGAGGACTATAGATATTGGTATTTTGCATAAATGTGGCCTATAGATATTGGTATACTTTGGTACGTTTAGATCTTTATTAGACTCATAATTTAATTTTTAATTTTCAATAATTTATTTTGTTTAACTTTTTGTTCTCTAAAATATATAAATATTATCAAAATTTTAACCGTTATTTAAATGAAATATTTTTCGTTGTCCATTTTTGTATTATTAAACAAAATTTTTTATTAATTAAAGAAAATTTTGATAATATGAAGTGTTTTTTATTATTCTCTTTTTAAATAGAATTTCATATATTAGCCCATAGCATAAGTATGCAATATCATATATAATATAGCTTGATTAAGTTATAGCTGTATTTTTTTTAAGTATTTTATTGACTTTAACAAATATTATATATCAATTTTTACTATATTGCATATTGAAATTTGCATTTGCTTTTTAAACGCGTATATTTTTTTATCTATTAAATATATTTATTTTATGTAAAATAATTTATTGGTAATATTTATGGAGTGTATCATTTTGGATTTTGTGCAAAATTATTTGAAAGCTCTAGAAGAGCTACAATATTATTATTGGAATATAAATTATTATGAATATGTCTAAAAAAATGTTTATTGATTTTTAAAGATATATGCAGTAATAAATATTGGTTTAAAATTTAAATAAGATATATTTTTATACAATAATTTATATTAAATAAATAATATAATTTTCAAGATTATAATAAATAAAAAGAAAATGTTACAACTATGATTACATGTATTTTAATTAATAATAAAAAAAGCACGTGCAAAATTGTGAGAAATTTGCCTTGTAATTTGATTGCCAAAAGTAAGTTAACTATGATACTAAGCAAGTTATTTTGTCAAAAAAAAAAAAAAAATCTTATTTGTTGTTTATCGTTGTTGTGTATTTTTTTTTTAAAAAAGGCAGTTTAAATATAATTTTGAACATTTTAAATTTATTGTGACATAAATATTAGTAAATATGAAATTTATTAATTGATATAAATATTAGTAAATTTGAAGTTTACTTATTTTTGTAGACCTAAAGTTTAATGATTCTTAGAAATATTATTAGACTTAAAGTTCACTGAATTCTATAAATATTGGTAGACCTAAAGTTTACTTAATCGCGCCAATATTAGTAGACTTGAATATGCGTAAATTTAGAGTTTACTTATTGACTTAAATTTTGTACATAAACTCGAAATTTATAGATTGAAATACAATTAACTATATGATATTGAACGGTTCAAGTATCCCGGGTCAATTATAATGCATTAATTATTGAGAATTTATATGCATAAAAAACTAGAAGATTCCTTAATTTAAGAAATTCTCATTGTGCTACTTGTTCTTAAGAAATATTAAAATATTACTAGCTAATAAAATATATTGAATTCCATTCATTTTGGAATGCATAAAATTAATAATATGGGTCTACCATCTACCATGTGAATCGTTCAATTTTTATATGATTTGATAGATGTATGTGTGAAATGATCACATGTGTATTTACCATAAACTCACAATATGTAGTTTGTGAAATTGTTCAATTAAGTGCTCAAATTCTAGATGTATTCAAGATAGTTTTTCTTGATAATGTTAGTGACATTATGTTATAGAATTCAAATAATTGTTTTATATTAATTGATAATAAAAAGCTTATCATACATGTTTATATTCACAACTCTCGCAAAATTATTGAATACCTCCAATCAATTATTAAATAGTTTTTGTGAGAATAAACTCCCATTTTCATATAGAACCATACATTATTCCATTAAAAATAATAAATTATCTCTCATTATAATTGATGTTTATTTAAATATTATAATTTTGATTGAAAGTTTTACAAATATCGGGAGAATAAATAATCAGTTGAAAATAGAACAATAAATATATTATCATGAATTAGAAGTTCAAATAGAAGTTTTATATTATGAACCAAAAGTTCAAAGATAATCGATTGTAATACAAAATGTATTTATTGATTTATAGTTTTATTAAAATTTCATATATAATAGCTGTAAAATGCTCAATTTTAAAGGAAAGTCCCAGTAGAATAATATGTTATACAAGTTAATCGGTTCCGAAAAAATAAATCCTTGAAAAAGGAAAAAAAGTAAAAGTTAAGATGGTCATATTGTGAAGGCGAGTACTACTGAAGAGACCTAATACATAACTAAAATTTAAAACTCCAGAAGCGGTTTAGGTACATGAAAATATTAAAGAGATCTCGTGATGTTATGTTATTGAAAGAAACCGAAAATTTATAGTTGTCGACGACAGTTTTTCATATATTAATAATTATATTTTTAGCAAAGTGGAGATTTTCGAATTAAATTTGTTGAAAAATACAGATAAAAATGAAAAGAAGCGATTCATGTAAAATTGCAGTTCATCCTAAAATATGAATATTTTGTCCAAATACTCAAATATGGATATATGTTAGGGTATATATTAATATATAGACTATTTACATGCCTCACTTGATAATGAATTTATATGAAAATCCCTAAAGAATTTATAATGCTTGTGACATGTCAAAAATTTATTTCTTATGATTTAAATTATCTATGTGATATAGACCACAATTTTTTATAATTCAAATATTATTAAAACTCCTAAAGAGTTAATAATTATTCATTATTTAATGAAAGACTTTAAAGAATTATATATTTTTGAAATTAAAATTTATCTCGGATTGGAGATCAAGCATTAATTAGTTGATTAAATTTTTTACTGAGAGAATAAGTTGTTTTACATATCAATTGAGAATTCCAATAGTAATAAAGTTACTAAATTTAAGGGTATGATATAAAATTTATTGATCTTGAAGTATCATATTTGCTATGTGTTGATATATGGTTTTTAGTTTTCTATTAATTATGTACTTTAAATGGTTAATATATTTTAACTATTTTGTTAACGTATTTCATATTTTTACAAATAATGTCTAGAAATACTTGAATAATTTTCATTTGCTCATAATAATTATTATCTATTTATGTTTACATATATCATGAAGTTATTTTATTGTATTTAGTTTATTCCACGAAGTGAATAAAAATGCATGGTTACAACTATATCAATAATATTTTTAAGAACATAATGATTTTTATTTTGTAAAGTTAATAATAATCTTGCCATCAGAAGTGGAAGATGATAATAGTCTCATCATTAAAATTGAAAAATGACAAAATTAGTGAAACCATTTAAGAATTATATGGTTAAGTACCTACAGTACGTATGACCATATTGATTAAGCTTTATAAAACCTCCATCTAAAGAAATGGAATAATGTGGAGATGAAATTATATATGTATAGAAAGATACAACCACATCATGCAATTTTACAAGATAAGCCTTAGTTGCTAATTCTTTAATCAATGTATTAATAGCTATAATGCATGCTTTAAGAACATATCCAAAAGATATGCGTTCAAATATCCAAAAGATATATGCTTACAAATTCAAAAAATATACAGTTTACATATCCAGATGATATGTCACTTATTTTTAAAAAAAGAATTTTGATGGTATCTATTAAGATTCTACACACATGATCTCAAATATGTGAATTATTGTTATCATTAGGAAAGAAAGTACATGAAGTTCTCTTTTTTCCTTAACCAAGGTTTTGTCCCATTGAGTTTTCCTGATAAGGTTTTTAATGAGTCAGCTTATTATATGTACTATAAATATTTTGTACTCTTTTTCCTTCACTAGGCTTTTTATCCCATAGGATTTTTCCTAGTAAGGTTTTAATAAGGCATATATTTGATAATTGACATATAAGGGAAAGCTGTGATACCCTTCGCCTGACCCGTTTGTCGGACCTGAACGGAGGATGCCGCATACAAAACTATATCGTCTTTTCCGATTTTGCTATCCAAAAATTCACTATAATTTAAAATTTCTGTTACTTAAAAAATCTCTTAACTTAAAGAGTTATAAAACTCTAAAAAGCCTTTGACACATTTTACGAGGTAACTAATGGGGTCATCGTGTCGAGAATCCAGCAGTATAACGACTGTACCAGGACACTATCCCAAATAGTAAACCTGGGATAATAAGCACTTCTATAACTCATAACAACTCAATCAACTTTAATGGACCCTCCTGGTCCCCCAATCAACACAATGCACTTCTCAGCCTATTTTTATCACATTTATACATTCATATCATATGCAGCCTAAGGCTATTCTCATGTATTCACAATTATATCATGTACATCTCGTTTTATGTCTTAGATCACATACACTTTACACTTTACATTCAACTTTACTTTACTTAGCCTAACTTACATTAATAATATTGCTAAAACATTACTATGACTATTACATAACTCATGAGGGCTTTGAATTACATATAAATTGCATCTTACATTATAACTTCAAAACTGATTGCATTTACATACCTATTTTACTCTCTATAGGTTTACCCAAAAGCCTCAAAATTTGTTCCCGATAGAATTCTTCGAATAGCTAACTTCTTCCTTCTAGCATCCTTCTCTGTTAATAGCCTTTATCTACGCACCAGTAGAAAGCCAGTACGTTGAGCGAGATGCTCAGTGGTGTACTCAATGAAATATATATGTAAATATATTTGCACATATACATTTACAATAGTCATGCCTATATATATATACACAACAATTTTATTATGCATTTATTTCATATGCCAATTTAATTATGTATTTGCTCATTCTTAAAATTACATAATGCTTACACATATATATTCACAATGTTACTCGATATGCCATAAAACGACCTTATAACACATTATTATAGCCATACATACATTGGGTCATATTTGCATTACAATATAGTTATTTTCACATACTTGTCATGAAAACATCATAATAAACTCATTTAACAAAAATTAAGGCCAATATGCTCATCAAGCATTATCTTGATGTATAGAAGCTTATATGCATAGGATAGACATTTATCACTTGTATCAACATCCATAGGTAGTAATGAACACATGGCTCATCATGTATGTGTTTTATGTCATTTGAAACATGTAAACACTATATATTATCACCAATTCACCAATAGTCATAAATTGCATTTATTTGGGTTATACTTAGCATCATATGGCATAATTATACACACACGACGCATAATAATGTCATGCATCACTCAACTCATGTTTGTATGTTTTTAAGTTATTACATTGTTTAACATATGCCTATATCAAAGAGACAACTAACCAAGGTTAGATAGCGAATAACTTAGGCCCGAAGACTCTCTACATCCGAAGATGCGTAACTTAGGCCCAAAGGCTTTCTACACTTATAGATGTGTAACTTAGGTCTGAAGGCTCTTATACTACATAGGTAAGTAAACTTAGCCCCAAAGGCTCTCATACCACATAGGTAAGTAAATTTAGGCCCATAGGCTCTCATACTACAAAGGTAAGTAAACTTAGGCTCGTAGGCTTTCATGCATATTAACAAGTAAATCTTAGGCTCGAAGGCTCTCATGCCTGTCAGCACGTAAATTAATGACCTGAAGGTCTCATACTCGAAGGTATGATAGTAGCCATTACAATCCTAATTGACCAGTCAACCTATTCATACTAAGTTGTCTAACTATATAGGCATCATTAAACTCATCATTTTATGTCAATTTAGCCATTTATAAATTTTGCATCATTTATATCACATTATCACATATGTTCATCTCATTGGCCATTTTAGCTCATTAGCAAGGCCTATATATCATGCCTATAACATGTATCATTTCATCATGCCCATAGCATGTTTTATTATGTTATGCCCATAGCATATATCATTACATAATGCCTGTAGCATATTTTATTTCATCTTATTATATTGCCATTTAGGCTTACATAAGCTCAACATCACACAAATGGCACATTACTTAGGTGTAATAGTTTTAAATATTGAAATTCGGATTCACACCCTTTTTACATGCCATTTAATTCATTATTAACATGCTCCGACCATATTCATGCATCTAAATTCTTGATAACTCATTTTGTTGCTATTTAGCACACCATTAGGCCTTTTATGGCCATAACACACACATATTTTACTTATTACATTTGCATTCACATAATTACATTCAAACCCAAAATTGAGCTATTTAAGTCTAATCACGAATATAATTCATGAATTTCTTATAACTTATTGTTCATGTATTTTCGGCATCAAATTGAGTCAAACCACTAATTTTACATCATTACCCTTAACATCATGCTTAGATGTTCACCAATACCACCAATTACTTCTAATTCATCATCCATACCATACATGCACTTACATGGCTAATGGTGGCCATAATACCACCTATATACATAATACCATTTAGTGACCATTCGACCATCCAACTCGATATCATTTACATTGCAA
>CANXYI011510751.1:0-10636 GCA_948208565.1 Hura crepitans
TCCTTAGGGAGGCTTGGATAGACTTTCTCGATAGTTGGTGGCCTTGGGAATACTTCTTTAGTCCACTGAATTTGAGTGAGATGTCTTGACTCCCAATCAATAACATCTACAAAGATTTCAAATATTGGCTTGTAGCATCCCTCTATTATGGCAGGTTCTGGAGTCCCATCATACTTTACACCTTTTTGCTTGAAAAAATAATCCCCTAAATAGCTACCTTTTTTTGGATTCCCTCTTTTGCTTGGATTACAGCCTAATCCCTTTGTATCCTTTTGAGTATGCATTTGTATGGGTTCAGTTATGCCTTGTAAATTCTTCCCTAAACTAGCACCTGGGAAGAAGTCCATTCTCTTCATCATCTTAGATGCAGATGGATCCATGTAATCTTCATAAATACCCACAACATGAAACCCAGTAAAAGGCTGATTAGCAATAGCTAAAGTGGAAGTGGCATGTTCAACTTTAGCTTTTATGGTTATGATGTTGCCTGTGTGTAGGAATTTAATCATTTGGTGTAGGGTGGAAGGGACTCCCCCAAGCTTATGAAACCAGGGTCTCCCTAGTACGACAAAAAAATGGCTGGAATATCTATTATAGTAAATTCAACCTCATTAATGACTGGCCCTGCTTGTACCTTAACTATAAAAGACCCTTCAGCCTATCTTCTGATATCATCACAAGCTTTTATAGTGATATTCAAAGGTGATAAATCTTCCTTCTTAGTCCATAAACCTGATGAGATTTTGGCGAGACAGATGCACAGGGAAGAACCATCATCCACCATGGCACATCTTATCTTCTTTCCATTTACTTCAACTTTGATAAAAAGAGGTCTATTATGCTTTCTCCTTTCTAAAGGTAAGTCAATGTCAGAGAAGGTAATAAGGCCTATGTTGCTTGTCTTCATTACTTATACAAGTTCATCAGGGGTAGTTGTTGTGGAAATAGCTACTTGACTTAAGGCTTCAACCACTTTCTACCTATGGTCTTTAGATGACATCAGTAGGTCCCATATGCTGATGTTAGCCTTAGTTTTCTTTAATTGCTTTAATACCTCTTCGTGCCTGTCCTTTTTAGGTTTGGGCTCTCTTTCAGGTAGGATCTAACCATTCTTCTCTACCCTCTCAACAACTTCTCTTTCAACCCGAATTGGTTCTTTTTTACCCTTTTCAGAATCCTTATCAGAGGATTCATCCCATAAATTCTTGCTCTCCCTAACCTCACAGTCACTCTCGCTATCCTAGAAACTAGTTATAAGGATAGATTCACTCACCCTCACTCCTGTTTCTATTGTTGAGTCGGACCTATAGATTTCTTTAAGTACTTATTATTTGGGTAATCCAAATTTAAGGAAGCAGGAAGTGTGGTGTTTGGGTAATGGGTTTGATGAGGTTTTGGGGTTAAGGATTTGTTTTGAATCAATTAGATCTTGGGTATCTCTTCTAAGGTGTTTGCAGTTGTCAGTGAGATGTCTAATTCATTTGTGATAAGCATAATATTGATCGTGCCTATGTTTAGGTAGTAATGGTCCATTAAATGATTAAGGTGGAAGTGGTTGTAACTTACCCTCTTTGGTGAGTTTCTTCAAGCACCATGACAAAGACTTCCCTAAATTGGAATACCTTCGACCTTAGACTACATGTACTTTGGCTATCTTGGTAGTGGCACTAGTATTACCACTTGCAAAAGTGGGGTTGTTATTTGCTCTCTTATCCCTCTTACTTTGGTAACTCGCTTCTAGGTTAATGGCGATGTCTTTAAGTTGTTCCCAAGTAGTAATGACCTTTGTAGTGAGCCCACTATTCATATAACTGTTGGCATTCCTGATGAACATGTAACGACCTAAAAATTCGACTCTAGTGAATAGTACTTCCCAAGATGAATAGTGCTTCTCAAGACTCCAGTTGTACTAAGTGTACCAATGGGAAGTATTAATTACAAGAGAATTTTGAGCAAAGTTTGAAGCTAATCCAAAGTCATTCGGATGGTTAAAAATGCTAATTAAGATTTTATGGCATTGTCCTATGAATAGTGCTATAGGCAAAGCTAAACCATAAAATAAATTAAAAGTTTCTCAAAATAATTCAAAGATATTACAACTTGATACTCAAATATTCCGAATAGTCCAATGACTTTACAATTAGAATTTTTTGAGTTCAGGAATTATTTTTACCTAATTTTTAGGATAAAAAATATATTAATTTTTTGGGTTGTTGGAATTTGGGCACGAGATTTTGAGAGGATTTAAGGCTTGAATTTATGGAATTTTAGGGATAGGAATAGAGGAAAACCAATTTCTCTATCGGTTTTAATAATTTTTTGAAGTAAAGAAAAGTTAATTTTTCAAAAAGTACAAAAAAGGAATTTCTCCTCTCCTCCCACATATACACAAGTCACCATCCTCCACCCCAAACACTCCATTTTTTTGCCCACCTCTCTCTCTCTCACTTTCTTTGTTATTTCTCTCTCCTCAGAGGGACCCACGATGCAAGGTTACACTGGAAATGATGAGCATTTTGAGAGGAGTCCATGGACACCAAAATTATTTAGAATGATGGAGTATTTTGAGAGAAAAATCAAAAAGAAAATCGAGGTGAATAGTAGCTTTCTCTCTTTTGTGTTTTCTTTTTTTGCAAATTTTATTTTTCACGGGTTCCTAAGATGTTGTAGAGCATGTATCTAGGCTCAAAATATTTTTCTGACTGTTAAATTATTTTATATTATTTATCAAAGTTCGTACCCTTTTGTATTTGTAGGTGAAATGACAACCCAAGCCTCTTGAGCCAAAGAGAAGGCATGATCTGACTTCGGGGTCCCGTACGACCTTAATCAGTATGTGTAATCACTTTGGCTTGGCTTGATTAATCCATTTATGCATTATTTAAATTGTGTCATAATTGTATTAAATGGTAATAAATGCTTTAAAATTTCAATAAATGCTATAAAAATATATTGACTTATGACATGATAAATGCATGGTATATGATAATTCAGTGTGACCATATGTGGTAAAATTTCAAATATATTGATTTTATGCTATAAGTGCATTATGTGATATAAACATAAAAAATGCCATATGGTGTGTGCATGCCTAGAAATACATGTGTATGATTATTTTATGATTTGAAACATGTATAATGGATGTTATAGGTACTAGAATGCCATGAATTTGCTTGATATACATATGTATAGCATTATGCCTATTTGAATCGTTAAACATGCTAAGGTGCATGTGGATGTTCTTATCACTGTAGAAATGTGTTGTATGCATGAATGAAATGTGATAATATGCTTAAATTGGATTTTTGTTAGATAATGGGTACGTATACGAGATACATGCATGATATGATCAATTAATGGTAAATATGAAAAATGCCATGGAATGAACATTTGTATTGATATTTGTGTCTTTATGTGACACGTTGAGATCTTGAGTATCCCGATGTCATTACACCATGAAAAATGGATCCTATAGGTGTCAATATAAGTTGGCCAACTATACATGTGTAGGCCATGCAATGGTGCATTAAGGCCAATGGTGACTTTAATGAAACATAATGATATAAAATGTGAAATTGGTTAAATTGACATATAATGACATGTTTAATGATGCCTATATAGTTAGACAACCTAGTTTAGATAGGTTGACTGATAAACTAGGATCATAGCAACTACTAGAATACCTTTAGGTATGAGACTTATGGGTTATTGATTTATGTGCTGATAGGCATGAGAGCCTTCGGGCCTAAGTTTACTTAGCTACTTGGTATAAGAGCCTTTAGGCCTAAGATTACGTGCTATATGCATGAGAGCCTTCGAGCCTAATTTTACTTACCTATATGGCATGAGAGCCTTCGAGCCTAAGTTACACATCTATGGATGTGAAGAGCCTTTGGGCCTAAGTTACGCATCTTCGGATGTGGAGAGCCTTCACACCTAAATAATTCTATTATCCAATCTTAGTTAGTTGTCTTATGGAATAGGCATCGGTTAAACTATTAAAATGGCTTAAAATCGCATGAATTGAGTTTGTATGTTAAATGGCATTAATATGTGACCTATGGACATAATTTGATCAAATGACTCAAAATTGGTCTTGAGATGCTTAAATGTGTTGGCTATCACTTGTATGACTATTTATGATGATTATATGTGTATACATCTTAAACACAAATATGGATAGCTATAAGGTGAATAATGGCACTTATGATTAAAAAATAGGTATGTCACTACTCGTTGTGATATATGAGTTCGGTATAGCATGTTGACCAGTTGTTGTGATATGGTATGACCTTTATTGTGCCTTATGGTCTAAAAATAGCTATTATCTAATAAATTGTGATTTTTGGTATAATTGATGTTTAAAGCTTATGACATTATGCAAGTTAAGCATTATGACAATAATATGGTGGTTAATTGATGTGTTTATAATACCTCAATAATTATGCCATCAAATGCATTATTTATGTCTGTAATGTGCATGTTGGCATATAAGACATTATACATGGCATGAATATGGCTCTAAAACTGAAAATATTAGGTGTTATATATAAATCATGAAAAAATGCATGTTGTGATTTTAAAACTTGAAATGGTTTATGAACATATAGACATGCTATAAATTTGCCTTTTTACAAGTTAAAGTGATTACACCACTAAGCGAAAGCTTAACGCATTGCCTATTTGTGATGTGTAGGTAACGGGGCAGCAGATTAGAGCCAAATCTTTTGAAAGCAAAAGACATGAAGATAACCCCTGTGTGGGTATTTTTGTATTCTTTTTATAATAGTAATGATGATGTAAATGTAATGCCTAAGTAGTCAGAGCGCTTTTGTGATCTCGGAGGGATTGGGTCTAATCTGCATTTTACAGTGGGGTTTTGTATTAAATATTTTAACTATGGATTTTATTTCCTATTTCTTGCATGTTGTGTGTGATGATTGATGAATTACATGTGAGAATGTTGATTGTGATAGCCTGAGGCTCATTGTGATTATGATATGATTTAGAGGGTCAGGAGGACCCTTGTGAGTTAGAGATGTATGGTTTGATTGTATAAAAGTGTTTTTAAATAGGTAAAAATTTGGAAAAGTGTCCCAGTACAGCCATTATGTTGTCGAATTTTTGACACAATGACCCTAATGTTTACTTTGATTTATGTGCCAAAAGGTTTTCAATGTTTTAATGTATTTCCAAGATAAGAAATATTTTCTTATATAAAAGTTTTAAATTTTAAGAGATTTTGGATAATGGAACTGGATATCATTTTGCATGCGTGCATCATCTATTCGGGTTCGGTGTACAGATCGGGCTGAGTGTGCCACAGAACATCTTAATTTGGTAGATGTCTTCCAGCTTATTTCTCATCTTTAGGATTTTCTCCCTCCATCTTTACAGATAGTTAGAAAAACTTTCATTTAGCTTCTATTTTATCAGCTCTAAATCCTTCAAAGTGATCTCTACACTTGCATTATTAGCATATTGCTTATTGAATGCCCTTGCTAACTCATTTTAATCTTTCTTAACCCTTCTTTCTTGGTAATGATACCAATCGAGAGCTTGGCCTGTAAGAGACATGCTAAATAGGCTTACAATTTATTTTCTATCAGATGGGTGGCCCTCATGGCTATGACATACTACTTCAAATGGGTGCGAGGATTAGAGGTTCCATCAAATTTGCTAAGGTTGGGCATTTTGAACTTATGAGGCATGGAGCGGTCAGGCCTTAGACTAATGTCATCCAAGTCAATGTCTTTGCCTCTAGTCACTAATCAGGACATGGCATTAATTTTCTCGTTCAACTTTTTTAGCTGGTCGTTCTCTACTACTGTAATAGGGGTACCCTATTATAGGTCTTAATCACTTGTGGCACTTCATCATCTGAAGATTGGTCATCCTTTGCATCACCTGCTATCTCCTTACCCTTATAGGTATCTGAAGTTTGTCCCACCTCTTATGGATTTTGTATGTTAGATAGAGCATTTGTAATAATTGCCATCATCCTTCTTTCCATTTCAGCCATTACCTCCATGAATATGGCTTTGGTTATGTATTTATCAGTAGACATAGTTCCTCGCTTAGGTTGTACAGGTACTTCTGTACTAACTCGATTGAGGCACTTACTTACTCTTTTCCACTATATAGTGAGTGAAAGATCAATGGTAGTTGAATAAAATAAAAGGTTAGACATGATACATGTACAATATAAACAATGCCAAGTGTAAATGATGTATGATATGTAATACATGCTTGTGATGCAGCAAAGACAACCACATACAATAATCCTTCAAACCTTATTTCACCCATAATCATGGTCTTGGTCATCCTCCCTAGGTGGGCTTACCTAAGCATCATCAGGGGATGCATAGGTGCAAACATGGGCTTAATTAGGCCCAATGACCTCTCGTGTTTGAAGCACAAGTGAATATGGTGTCCTATGACATTTATATCCTATTTGATGTGAAATTGGGTTAGGCCCATCCCAAATAAAAGGCACAATGGGCTTGCCCCCACTTCAAATGAGAATAAACAAAATAGGCCTCTATAGTAGTCAAATGCAATCGCAGTCTTTTAGGGTCATGTAACCTAGGGAAAGTAGTTAAGCTTATCTATATAGGCTCTTGGCTTTAGTCAAAAGGCTTAATGGCTCCCACAAGTAGAGGTCCCTCTTAACGGGTCTTTCCAATCAAGGATAATAGTGACTGATTAGTTCACCTTTTATACACTCAAAGGTACAAGGCTTATGATTGATGGATATGCTAGCATTTCCCCATTCTTGAGTGAAAAATAGGGTTATAGTTTACAACACCATCTAGGGTAATAGGGACACATTTTAAAAGAGTGCAATATATGAGACTGATAAAAATTAGAATATTTGGATGGCTTATTATTTGGTCACTTTCAGATTAAAATTCTCAGTCCCTAGTGGAGTCGCCACTGTAGAGATTATGATATTTACCGGGGATGAGAGTGGTTAGTGGAGTCACCACCTAGCCTCTACACCAGGACCTCTGATCTTCTATACCAGAAAGGTTTGAAATTTAGATCTTATTTATGCCCTTATAATATGTTGTCTATGTATATTATAAAGTTTATCAGTCTCATATGAATCAAGCATGCATCATTATATTTTGGCATCCACATGACCTTTGCATGTAAAAAAGTAAATTGCATAAATTAAAAGATACAATAGCATATTTGTATATCCAAAAGGTGGGTCATTCATTAGTTGTAGTGTGGCTTGATGATTACTCGTAATTCTATAGGAATTGGTGGTAATTGGCCAACTCCCATCTCTAGGAGATTGGCCTTTGTTAAAATACATTTTTGTTATTGTGACTTTTGATTAAGAAAAACTTCAAAATAATTTTATTATGAAAATACCAATTGATTAGGTAGAAAAATCATTTAATGTGAAAATGGAGCAATTGGAGTGTAAAATAGGTTATTTACTAACTATTACAACCTAGAGTAAACAAAAGACATAATGAGTACATAACCAAAAGAAACAAAATAAGGCATTGAGATGGTCCTGCCTCTACATCGATTGGTCCATGTAGACTTAATACGGCTCTAACTTTAGTTCGTGTGGACTATTTTTAAGGAAAAGTTATATTCGTCCAAACTCCTAGTCTAGTGATTAAAATAGATTACAACTCAAAAGATAGCAAATCACATGGCATCAAACCAAGAGCACATAAAGAAAACATATAAAAGACAAAGGTATAAACACATTTAAAGCTTGTGAATTAAAAATAATTACTTATATAAATAAGGCTAACCAAATAAAAATAATACAATTTATTACCCCTAAGTCCATGCGGACTATGGCCCTCATGACAGGGAGTTCATACGGACCATATGATAATTCTCTACATGCCAATATGTATCTTTATGCATGATATAGTCATGTTAACACATATAGACAAATAAGATCACATTGCTTATAATAGGATATCCAAAACATTGAATCATGCCTTACTAGATATAAGTTCATACTGACCAATTGATCATATTCGTATAAGAAACATAAGTCCGTGTGGACCTTATCATACTCATAATTAATAAATCTAAGTCTGTGTAGACTTCATCACATGCACAATAAAATTCATTTAATACGAATTAGCGTAATAGAATATACATAACATGATAATGATGAATATTACATTGTGAACCCTCTCATAACAATGGCTTACTCCTTGTGATCTAAAGTGGGAATAACAAGGTATTGCCTCACTTATAACTAACCTTTAGAGATCATGGGCCTATGAAAATAACATGAAAGGTATGATGGACCTCAAATATTACCTAAACAAATGTTCTCTTCAAGCAACGACATAAAAGTGTGGAAATTTAGGAGGAAATATTTTTATGAATCTAGTTGGTCGAATGGATGTATTTTTGTTTTTGAATGCTGGAATTTGATATGTGTGCTAAGGAAAATATCTTTTTTTGCCCCCCACCTTCTCTTAGTTTAAGAGAAATATTTATAATCTTAAGTTTTAGATTCTTCCCGTTCAGAAAGATGTTTGAGTTCTAATAGCATTGTGAATCCTAATCTAAATAGGAGGAATTCTACTTCTGGAAAGCTTTTTTTCGTCGACAAGTCCATGTGGACTTTTACAACTTAATCCATGAGGACTAAGTTTAAGTGTGTCGGTTTATGGCTTTATGGACTAAGTTTTGGGTTAATTTTTATATGTAGTCTGTGCGAACTTATTTTCTAAAAGCTTGTGCCATTGCCTGAGAGCCTATCTCTAGCTATCATTATGGGTCAAGAGTGACGTATCTACAATAATAAAGTAGACACTAAAAAGAGGTGGAGGGAAGGAGTTGATGTCTATGAGTGAAATGAAAGAAGAATTGAATAAGTGGCTTTTAAGAGGAGGATTTGCATCGGGTTGGTGAATAACAAAGGGAAGCAATTCAACTTTTCTAAGATTAGGCAAAGTAGGGCAGTGAGAGTGATGTAATAGAGGATGAATGCTGACATAGGAATAATAGTAGAACTGGGCAGTTTGACCTGCAAATAGGATACGTATTTTATTTGTAAATGCACAAAGATTATTGATATTGAGTAGATGTGGCCTTGCATATTGCGAATTGATGTGTCTAAATTATAAATTCAAAATTTTATCTTACATAAGTGATTGAAATTTTGAACAAATTGGTTGACATGATAAGTTTTGATGAATTTATTGAATTTATAAAGTTGTGTGATGGTGTATTATGGTTTCAATTAATTAAAGTAAAATTATTTGTTTATATTGCATGAAATTTAGTATGGACATGTTCAAATTTTTGGAAAATGGAAGAGCAATTATCCATAGTTGGGAACACATAAATATGGGTTCTTATATTAGCAATTTCAATTCAATTTGCTATGCAAATTTGTTGTTATAAGCTGTAATTGTTAGTAAGCATATAATTCAGCATTTTAGAAATAAAGGATAGAGTGTATATCATTAGGTGGTCATGAGTAGGCCATATAGGGACAATTAGTTATGTAATATGGTTTATCAAATGTGGGGTTGCTATATTATTGAAATTACAACAAGGTATAATGTGGTTAAAGCAAAGTTGATGACATGAGATAGAGGAAGAGGGGTGAAATTATATGAGTGAAGGCTGTAAATGGTGTATGTAGCTAATGGGGGAGTTCTACAGATGGTTTTGCAAAAAATGCAGTAAATATAGCTACTTGTTTTAATGGGTTTTGAATAAGAATGGAGGCTAAAAGGAAATTGGCTACTGTAATTAAAAGGGGCTAATTGCTGTTGCAAAAGTAGTTTAGAATTAATAGTAATTGGGTTCTTCTCACAATGACAGATGCATTTAGGATTGTTGTATATTAAGGGAGTGATTTGAGGATGTGACATTAGGGATAGTGGTATGACAAAGGAGTTATTCTCCATAAGAACAGAGGCGATAGACCAAAGATAGAAATAATTTAGGCAGGAATTTCTAGCAACAAGCTGAAGAGTACTTGCGAAATGGTCTGTAAGTAGTGCATCACCTTAATTCTTTAGTCTTATATTTCTAAATTTTTACTAAATATGCTTTATGGGTATAAGTTTAGCAAGCTTATTGCTAAAGTGAAGTTCAGTATAAGAAGGAAAGTAGTAGTATTGGGTTAAATTTTGAGCTGTTTATGGAATTGGCATAATATGCCTATACTAATTTTAGAAAAATGACATGAATGAATGAGATGTAGAAAAAAAAAGAAGATAACTATGTAATGGGTAGAAGAAAAGCATAAATTTTTATATTACATATATGTCCTATTTCTTATATTTTTATAGGGTTTAAATTAAAACCTAAGCTGTGGTTGCGACTAATAGTTGGTGGAGGCACTAAACATGAACTATTCTAGTATATGATTAGCTAGGAACACTAGGCTGGCTCTATAAATGGTTAGTTGGGGAAAATACATAAACTTTGGGATTCAAATGTAAAATCCTAGACAAAGTAACAGTAACATAAGAAGGAGTATTATGAATCAAGTTGTATATTTAGCACTGTTAGGGGGTTATTAGCCAAGGGTAAATAATTTACAAGGGAATGGTTATAGTGGTTGTGTTTTAGATTGATCCCAAAATACAATGCTATTCTTAAGAGAACATAAAAATAAGACAGA
>CANXYI011510770.1:0-10190 GCA_948208565.1 Hura crepitans
AACTTTTGCAAACATGTACATAATCATGCACTAAGATGTTTTCATTCTTCACATGTAGCACCACTACCATAATGACATCTTCCAACATAAATTTACAATCCAAACTCAAGGCCAATAAGCTTATTGGCTCTAATTATATAAATTGGCTTAGAAACTTTAAAATTGCTTTGAGGAGTGAAAAGCTAGCCTATGTAATTAAAAAGCCAATACCCAGCATCTCGACTGATGATACTTCTACTAATGTGCAACAAGTATATTTAAAGCTTATAAAGGACATAGAGATCACTACATACATAATCTAGCATCTATGTCTCTTGAGCTTTAGAAGTAGCATAAGTATATGAATGCTACTACTATTTTATTTCATCTCAAAGAGTTATTTGGGAACAAAGTATAACCAAAAGGTATAAGATATCTAAGGCCCTATTCTGTTGCAAAATAGTAGATAGAACTTTAGCCATCTAGTATAGGCTCAAGGTACATGGGTACATTGAGTGTCTAGCTAGCTTGGGTTTTGTAATGGATGCAGACTTAAGTATTGTCTTACTTCTACAAAGTTTGCATGATAGGTTTACAACTTTAATGCTTAACTATCTTATGAACAAGATTACCTCTACAATCCTAGAGCTGATCAATATGCTCAAAACTGTTGAGGATACTATTAAGAAAGCAGTTATAGTTGTTAATTTTTCTACTTCTAAAGGTAAAAATAATAAAAACAAGAAGAAGAAGAAGAAGAAGAAGAAGACAACCAGAGCCCAAGGTGGGGTTGGCAAGAGAAAGGGGAAACAACCAGCTATTACTACTCTTACTACTAGAAAGAAGACTACCCTAAAAGGCATGTGCTTCCATTATAAAAAGTTTAGGTATTAAAGGTATAATTGTAAAGCCTTTTTAGAGTCTCATAAGAAAGAGAAGTAAGGCATTGCTTCACTTTAGGTATTTACATGATTGAAATTAATACGAATACTATGTTAGATAACGAATCATGAGTACTAGATACCAAATGTGGTTCTCACTTAGTTTCTACTATGTAGGGACTAAAGAGCCATAAAAAGGTTGACAAGAGAGAGATAGACCTATGCATAGAAAATTGAGCACGAGTTGTTACATTAAGTGTAAGAACATATCTAGTTTTACCTTTTGGACATGTATTAGTTTTAAATAATTAGTATTATGTACCATCCTTATCCAAAAATATTATTTTGATTTTTATCATATTGAACAAGGATTTGATATTTCTATTAATAAGAATAAAAGTCATTCTATTTACTTAAATAATGTGTTCTATTATTTGGGTTCAATATCTAATGGAATTTATGTTTTAGATAAAGATAAAGAAATACATAAAGTAAATATCAAGAGACCTAAGATTGATAACCTAAAGCCATCCTACTTATGGCATTTTTGTCTTAGCTGTATAAATGAGACAAACATGACTAAGTTACATAAGGAAGGCAGCTTAGGATCATTTGATTATGAATCGTATAATACATGTGATTCTTATTTGTTAGGCAAGATTATTAAGTCACTCTTTACTAAAAAGGATGAATATATAAGTGAATTATTAGAACTTATACATATGGATGTATATGGTCTAGTAAAATAGAAGTTCCTTATACTTTATTATGTTTATCAATGTTTACTCATGATATGGTACTTGTACTCGATGAAGTACAAGTCTAAAGCGTTTGAAAAGTTTAAAGAATTTAAAAATGAAGTAGAGAAACAACTTGGCAAAAATATTAAAGCACTTCAATTAGATCAAAGTGGTGAATATTTAAGTTAAGAATTCCATGATTATCTAAAAAACAATGGCATATTGTCCCAGTCGACTGCTCCATATACACCACAGCATGATGGTGTATTTGAAAGAAAAAATCAAACTTTATTTGATATAGCTTGATTTATGATAA
This sequence comes from Hura crepitans, assembly GCA_948208565.1. Classification (NCBI taxonomy): domain Eukaryota; kingdom Viridiplantae; phylum Streptophyta; class Magnoliopsida; order Malpighiales; family Euphorbiaceae; genus Hura; species Hura crepitans. Next base: position 1,917 of record CANXYI011510770.1, read on the forward strand.
GTCTTAAAATTTACATAAGTAATTTTAGGGTTATGCACTAGAAACTATTATTTATGCATTAAATAAAGTTCCATCAAAGTCGATTGATGTTACACCATATGAGATATGGCATAACAAGAAATTTGCTATTTCACATATGAAGGTATGGGATTATGCAGCCTATATAAAGAGAGCAATGTCAAATAAGCTTGAAGGTAAGCTTGACAAATGCTTATTTATGGGGTATCCATAGAAACTTTAGGATATTACTTCTACCATCCTTTGGAACAAAAGGTGTTTGTTTTAAAGCATGCAATCTTCTTAGAGAAAGAGTTTCTCCTAAAAAAGGATAGTGGGAGTGAAATTGAACTTGATAAAGTTTAAGATCCGCAAATTAAAGTAGATTAACTAACTCATCCCAAGCTTATTACTCATAATGATAAGGTATTAGAAAAACTTGTGGAGACATAAGTTCTTAGATGGTTTACTAAAGTCTAAACTATTCTAAAGAGATATGGATTTCTCATAGACCAAGATAAGGAAGTGACTATAATAAAGGACCATGAGCCTACAAACTATAAAAAGGTCCTAAAGAGTTCAAAATTAGAATTATGGCTTAAAGCCATGAAATTTAAAATGGATTCTATGTATAAAAATGAAGTGTAGACCTTTGTTGAGCCACTTGAAGGGATAAAACCCATTGAGTACAAATAGGTCTTTAAATAGAAGACTAACATGAAAGGTAATGTGATTACCTATAAAGCATGATTTATAGCAAAAGGCTATCATCAAAGACAAGGAATTGACTTTGATGAAACCTTTTCTCCACTTGTGATTCTTAAATCCATTCGAATTTTTCTTGCCATTTCTACTTATTATGATTATGAGATTTTGCAAATGGATGTGAAGATAACTTTCCTTAACAAAAATTTGTCAGAGAAGGTATATATGACACAACCTAATGGTTTCACATCTAGAAATGGCAATCAAGTGTGCAAGCTTCATAGGTTTATTTATAGTTTGAAGCAAACATTTAGGAGCTAGAACATCTACTTTGATGAGACAATCAAAAAGTTTAGTTTCTCATAAAACATGAATGGACCATGTGTCTACAAGAAGGTTAGTGGGAGTACAATAATGTTCTGTGTTATATGTAAATGACATACTACCAATAGGAAATGATGTCTCAATTCTCGAGTTAGTAAAGATTTGACTGAGTAACCAATTCTCCATGAAAGACATTGGAGAAATAGCCTACATATTATAGATAAAGATATATAAAGATAGGTCTAGAAGGTTGTATGGTTTTTTACAGTCAATGTACATAGATAAGATGTTAAAGAGGTTTAGCATAGATCTCTCTAGAAAGATTTATTTCCCATACTGCATAGGAAACACCTTCCTAAATTTATGTATCTTAAGACACAAAAAGAGAGAGAGTGTGATGAGTAGGATCCATATGTATCTGCTATAAGATCTATCATATATGTTATGATATGTACAAGAACTAATGTATCATTTGCTCTGAGTGTCACTAGAAAATTCCAATCCAATTATAGAGAGGAACATTATGTTACTATCAAGAATATCCTTAAGTACTTAAGAAGGACTAAGGATATATTCTTGATATATAGAGAAAGAGATTTATAGATAAGTGATTATATAGATGCTAGGTTTTTATCCAACAATGATGATTGTAAATCTCAATTTAGGTATGTATTCATTATGTGTGGAAAAGCAGTTATTTGGAAGAGTTGTAAATAGGACACGACTCTAGATTTTGTAATAAAAACTGAGTGCATAGTAACTTCTAATATGGCTAAGGAAGTAATTTGGATCAAAAAGTTCATTATTAAACTTAGAGTGGTTTTAAGCATTGTTCAACTAACACATTTGTATTGTGATAACAATGGGGCCATTGTATAACCTTAAGAACCACGGTCTTATCAACGATCAAACATGTTCACCATTGTATAGGCTCAAGAAACATAGTCTCATCAATAATTAAACATGTTCTTTAATGCTACCATTTGATTAAAGAAATCATCAGTAGGAAAGATGTGAAGATTGATAGAGTCCCTATAGATTATAACGTAGTTGATTATCTCATGAAAACACTATCACAAAGGAAGTTCGAACAATATGTAAATGCCATAGTTATTAAGTACATGGGTGATTGGCTCTAGAGCAAGTGAAAGATCATTAGATATATGCCCTAAAGCTCATATAATAGGGGTAATTTTCATGTATATCTAAACTTCATTTATTAATGAAAAAGGCATTCTTTATTTCACGTACTTTTATAGAATACTTATAATTATTTGTAATGTCTTAAACCATGTTACAAAGTCTTTAAATAGTGTAAAGAAAATCATTAAGTGTTTATGACATGATTCTTATTGCATGCAAATGTGATAAAACCAAAATTATCCCTAGTCATAGTACTAATAAGATGGGACATTGTTAATAATAATAAACCAGCATATGTTATACTTTTTGATTAGGTCAAGAAGTAGTTCCACAAGTTGTAAGCACAATGATACTTAGAGTTAACATGTGGATACTTGCTTGAGAAGCAAGTTCATTAGAGACCTAACATGAGATCTTAACATAGATACTTAATCTATTTCAGTAAAAGCATCTCATCAAGTCAATGGTGCAAGTATCCTTAGACTTGACACCACTAACTATCTTAAGTGTGGAGTGATATACTTTAACTCTAATGCTTTTACTTCGAATAAGAAGTATACATAGCTTTATGCTTGGGTATGTCATGAAATACTTAAAGGAACTGTTGTGATCAATAAAGGATTTACCACCTCACATTAAAGTGGGGAGCTTACCTCATAGTTCTAATGAGTTATTTTTATTAAGAAAACTTTGTCTAAAGTAAAATGGCAAGTTTGAATGGGATTCACAAAGGTATTTATGGAATAAAGATAAAACTATTAGAACTAACATATTTAGGGCTTAATTAGATATACTTAGTTAAGCATTGAGTTGACACAAGCCCATACTCAAACCTCGATGAGATAAAGGATGGTAAAACGAGTTTATTACACCGTAACTGAATATGAAAGGGTTAAGTCAAACCACTTGATTTTTTGACACTTGGGTAGTATGATGCATGGCTAAATGCCTCTCTTAACTTATACATAAGTGAATTATTAATTAAAAATTAATAATAATTTAATGAGATTGAATTATTGGAGTCCTAGTAAGACTCATATGCTAATTCACTATATATTACCAATGTGCTTTAAAAGCCCATAGAGTCACACACATAAAGAATTTAAGATGAGATATTATTTACCAAATATTTAATGACATGAGATGTTATTAAATATTATAAAAATAAGAAAAAAAATAAAATTGGGCTTTGAGTCTAATTAAATGTATCTAGGCTAAGATTATGGTTAGATACATTGGACTTGGGAGGCCTAGTTAAAGGTTTTATTTTGATCTAATTTTTTATAAACCTTTTAAGAGTTAAAAAGTCCATAAATTAGGTCTAGTGATGATTCAAATTAGGACCAAATTATGCCTCATTGGGCTAACCTAAAATAAACTAAAAATATGCAAATAGGCCTAATAAATAGGCTTTGATCATAAAAAGAAAATGAGCCCATTTATTAGATCATATTTTTATCTAATAGTTATTTGACCTAGGGAAATTTAATTATAAATATACTTAAATTAATCTACCTACATAGAGCCTCCAATTTTGCTTTATGTGTACAAAAGTTTTCTAAGGCAGAATTTGGATTTTTCTTTCTTCTTCTCTCTAAACTTGAAACACTTACTATTCTTTAAACTTTTGGGTTTTCTTCTCATTTTAGTTCTTGTGTGGATACCTTGGAGGTATTTTTAAGAGGATTACTATAGTTTGTAACAACCCAATATGGTGAGGAAAAGAAAAATAAGCTTTACATGAATAATGGTAAAATTTAAAATTGAATTTTCTATTATTATTGCAATTTTTTTGAACCTTTAATAAAATATCAATGTGTAGTTTTCAAAATTTTTACTTTTTTGTTGTGCTTATCTCTCAAAAACTAATAGCAGGGACTAAAGAGCAGTAAAAGGTTGAATAAAGGCAATGTGGATCTACATGTGGCAAATGGAGCAATAGTTAATGCATTAGCTATAAGAATATATAATTTGAATTTACCTTTTTGATTAACTTTTGATTTGAATATTTGTTATTTTGTTCCTTCTTTTAAGTAAGGACACTATTTTAGTCATATATTGCAGCACATGGTTTTGCTTATCTATTAAGGGAAATAATTGTTCTTTATAGTTAAATGATATGTTTTATTATTCTAGTACTATAAGCAAAGGAGCATATGTTCTTAATAATTATAATCCACTACTAAAAGGATTAAAAGAGATAGTCTTAAGCCATCCTACTTATGGCATTATTGATTTGGCCATATAAATGAGAATTATATGACTAAGTCACACAAATCTAGTGACTTATGTTCATTTGATTATGAATTATTTCAAACATGTGAATCTTGTTGGCTTGGCAAGAGGACAAAAACACCTTTCAATGGGAAAGATGCACAAACCAGTGGTCTATTAGACATTATACATTTAAATTTATATGGCCTAAAGATTCATATGCTAGAGGTGGTTATTTATAATTCATTACCTTAATTGTTGATTATTCTCGAAAGTTTAAGTTTAAAGCCTTTGACAAGTTCAAAGAATTAAGAAATAAAGTAAAAAAAACAATTAAATAAAAGTATTAAAATGCTCATATTAGATTAAAGTGGAAAATACTTAACCCAAGAGTTTCAGGGCTATCTAAAAGATAATGGGATATTATCTCAATAAACTCCTCCATATACACCAAATCATAATGGTATATCTAAAATGAGGAATCAAAACCTATTTATCATGGTTTAATCTTTCATGAGTCTTGTAGACTTACCCAAGTCATTTTAGGTTATGCACTAGAAACTTTTCTTTGTGCACTAACTAGAGTTCCATCAAGTCAGTTGATGTTACACCATATGAGATATTGTATAACAAGAAACTTAAACTCTAATATGAAAGTATGGGGTTGTCTTGCTTATGTAAAGAGCATAATATTAGACAAACTAGAAGCTAAGATTGATAAATGCATATTTATAGGATATCCTAAAGTTTTATTAGGATATTACTTTTATAACCCTTTAGAATAAAAAGGTATTTATTTCAAAGTATGTTATCTTCTAAGAGAGAAAGTTTTTGCCAAAAAATGACAGTGGGAGTAAGATTAAACATAATGAAGTTCATAACTCATAAACCTATTATTACACAAGCTCCTTGTAATTCTACAATAATACACATTGTTCCTAAGAGATATGGATATCTCATTAGTGAATAGAAGGAAGTACTACTAATAAAAGATAATAAGCCTACTAACTATGATGAAGTTATAAAGAGTCCAGAGTCTAAATTAGTACCAAAAGCTATAAAATCTAAGATGGATTCCAAGTATGAACTTTGGTTAATTCACCTAAAAGGATAAAACCTATTGTGTGTAAATAGAACTTTAAGGAAAAGATTGGTATAGAAGATAATGTGATTACTTATAAAACATATCTGGTTACAAAAGGCTATGTCAAAGGAAAGTAATTGACTTGGATTAAACCATTTCACTAGTGGCTATTTTTAAATTCATTAAGATTTTACTTATTATCATCACTCATTATGATTATGAGATTTGGCAAATAGATATGAAAACAACTTCCTTAATAGAAATATGGTTAAGAAAGTATATATGATACAACTCAAATGCTTCATATCTAGTTAAAGTGTGTAAGATTTAGAGATCCATTTATGGATTAAAGTAAGCACCTTAAGAGCTAGAATATTCAATTTGATAAGACAATCAAAGACTTTAGTTTCTCCTAAAATATGAATGAACTATGTGTCTACAAAAAAAGGTTAGTAAGAGTGTAAATGTTTTCCTTGTGTTATTTGTTAATGATGTATTACTCATAAGTAATGACATCTCAATCCTTCAGTCTATAAAGATATGGCTTTCAAAATAGTTCCCCATAAAAGACCTTACGGGAGTAACCTATATCTTAGGAATAAGAATCCATATAGATAAATCAAGAAGATTATTAGATCTTTTATAGTCTACATACATAGATAAAATGTTAAAGAGGTTTAGCATAGATTTTAGTAAGAAAGGTTTTCCTTTTATTATTCATAGAAAATACCTTTCTAAGTCAATGTATCCTTATTCATAAGAAGAAAGAGGATGTATAGATAGTGTAGAATTTCATTGTTTTACTGGGGACAAGGCAGTTAGTGTATGGAGTCACCACTTGGCTATACACTAGGATAACTAATCTTTTGCCTAGAAAGAATTCGAAATTAGATCCTATTTATGCACTAGTAATATGTCTTCCTTTATATTTGAACATTTATCAATCCTGTATCATGCAAGCAAGCACTACAACTAAAGAATTCATGACACCTTTTCACTTAGAGAAAATAAATTGCAAAATTCAGAATATACAATAAGCATAAGTATACATTAAACATCCACAAATTGGGTTATTTATTGGTTATTATTTAACCTAACAACTACCTTTAATTCTAAAGGAATTGGAGGTAATTGCCCAACTCCCATCTCTAGAAGATTGGCCTTTGTTAAAATACATTTTTATATGACTTTTATTAAGGAAATGTCAAAACCATTTTATTAAGAAAACACTAATTAATTTTGAAGAAAACCATTAATGTGATGTGAGGCATTTTACATGTAAAATAAGTTATTAAACTACTTATTACAACCCAAAATAACCAAAAGAAATAAAAGGTAAAAACCAAATAAACAAAATAAAGAATAAGCTATTTGAGTCCCATCTTTATGTCGACAAGTATGTGCAAGCTCAATATGGCCTTCATTCTATGTCTATCTAAACTATAATGTGTTACAGCTAGTATGTGTAATGCCTATAATTTGAGGTTCTATGAATAGTACCTCTGAGGCTCAAAAAGTGTGCCTGGAGTGCCAGGTCACCTTTACAAGACCTAAGGCAGGGTGTACTGATCATGAAACTTTAAAGGGCTTTAAAATGATAAAAATGACATAATTTAAAATTTTAGCATAATTAATAAATTATTTTAGGCCAAAATCTAATAATCCGTAAGCTCATAAGGACTTGGGCTAGAATGACGAAGATGTTCCCAAATAGACCTAAAAATATCATACCTTAAAAAAATTCCCCTAAGGCCATTGGTGAAGGAATTTTTAATTTTCAAGGTCATTTGCTATTTTTCCTTAATTTTGAGATTTTGACATAAATCGAGAAATTGATTAGCTATCCTGCCAAATGAATTTTGACTCGAGATTTTATGGGCTTTTAAATAGGCCTAATTGAGGATTTTTAAAACTAACGTGATAATTTTTTGAGGTTCTTATGAATTTTTAAAATTTCCCGAAGATCTAGAGAAAAATTGAGATTTTGAGGCGCTTGGGTGACATATGTCACCACCCAAGCTACCCCAGCCATTATAAAAGAGGTGCCAAGTGGCTATTACCCCACTTAGCCCATTGACACCTTATCCTCCCCACCATTTCCCTTTTTTTTTCTTTTTCCACTGGATGCCACTTCTCCTTTCTCCCTACTTTTAGGGCTTTTAAAGCTTAATTTATCCCTAAATTATCACCAAAAATTACTTTTATTAGTTAAGAATTAGTCTTTAAAGGTTTAAGAGGCCATAAGTAAGCATAAAACTTAAGATAAAATTAAGGAAGTTGTATGTACATGAAAGGTACTTAGAAAATCAAGTTTGTGTGTAAGTGGCCTTTCTAATTTTTATTTTTTTCTAAGGGGCTTTCATCATTTTAAAGATGTTTATGTTCTTAGATTTTCATTTAGAGGTCTATGGAATTTTTTATGATTTTTCTAAGCCATAGATGTATTTATATAGCCCATGGTGGAGTTGATAATCAACAAGGGAAATAAATGTGCTAAGGTGTAAAAAAAGCTTCATTTCAAGTGTTGGTATGTGAATTTAATGTATTTGAGGGATGTCATGTTCATTTCAAGTGTAAGTTATATGGAAATCTTATATGGAATTTGTGGTTATGATGAGTTGAGTGATGGCAATTTGATCTTATTTTAATGTTATTTCCATGTGAATTGAGTGATTTGTGGGATAATGTGGTGGAAAGAATGGATAGAAAGGCATGGCCTCACTTTGGCTGAGAGGTTGTGTGTGTGTGTATGTTATGTTGAGGCATGTAAACATATGCTTTTTAATGGCCAATGATGTGTATGCTAT
>CANXYI011510960.1:0-11805 GCA_948208565.1 Hura crepitans
TATTAAGTTCACATACCTAACAACCACATTATTCATATAACTTATTTTAAGCAAATTATTCTCTTGATATACAAAATTTTGTTTCCATATATTGTGATATAATCATTCAAGCTCAACAAAGCCATTATGCCCACTAATAGCCTTTTGGCTATCTTAACACCAAAAGCATCATTCTCATTCTTATACCTTACTCATCAAACATAAGCACTAGCATGCATTTTTCATTAATCATGGAAGCTACAAAATCAAATACATAATAAAATTAACCACATCATTAAAGCATACTTAATAGGATCATTTGACTAACACGTTAAATTTTAAAAGACTATGTTATCACTTCATTATTAACACAATGTTAAGCAACTTTAATATCTTATTTTACTTATCTACTACCATGTTCACTCCCACACACATATATAGCTTTTTGGCCATAACCACATCATAACACTAATCATCCATCATTTAGCCATGGCACCATTAACATACAACACTATCAATGTCTAATAAATCACACATAATTCACATTCATTACAACCTTGAATCATCATTATAAGAGATATTAAACCATTAACTTACACAATAATTAATTGCCATCACAAAAATGAAAACTTTATGTTAGGGTTTCATTCTTATGCATTTATTATGTTGATTAAACTTACCAAAATGAGCTCAAATACAATTTTAGGGCTTGATATCATTTTCTTTTCCTCCACTTTGATCAACTTTTTCTACACAACATAACATAGGTAGCACATAAATATTCATATAAAATCACATAGGCATGCAAACTTAAATCCAATTTTGGAATCATGTTCTTAGCACTAATAAAACCTTTGAAAATAAGAGAACCCAAGAAAACTCACCCTAACCTCTACTTTCATAAGCCAAAATCTCTTTTTTAAATCTTTTTTTCTTACAATTGAAGGCATAATTAACCTTTAGAGGTGTTAATTTAGGGGTCAAAAGTGCTTTCATAGCTTTAGAGTGAGAAAGCATAAAGAAGAAATTATTGAGAGGGAGAATAAAGATGTCGTCAGTTTGGAGGAGAAAGAAAGGGATAGTGCACCATTCATATTTTGACCATATTAAGATAACTTTAACACCTTTTTATATGGTCCTCCAATCCAAGGGCCATAAGTTCTCCTTCTTATCCAATAGCTCACAAAATTCTCCTTATGTGTATTCTTTTAATTAATTATTCCTCATAATTTAAACCTCAATTAACATTTTTAATAATCCTATATAACCTTTTAAAATATAACCTAAAAACCTTAAAACAAACCATGGTAAAAAACCAAGAAAAATTGATTAGAAATATTAATTTTATCTTTACCCAATTTTTATAAAATACTATTCAATGTTCAAAAATTCAAATTCTAATGCCAAATGACAATTTGGTATATTTAAGCATCAGCTTGCATTAATCCTAAGTCATTTTGGGGAAAAAAATAAAATATTTTATGGCTCAACTACAACTAGGTTACTATTCATACAACACTACTATAAAATCTTTATTCTTGTTTTTAATCAGCTTAATGACATCATTTTCATTCCAAAATTTGCCCAAAATTATATTATGATTAATACTAGTGACTTTAGTTTATCACGAGTCTCGAGATACTATTAACATCATGGGAAGTACTATTCATAACAATGGAATTCTCAAGCATTACATCAGATAACACATGAAAGTCTAGGTCCGCATGAATCTTGAAAGTGATGGACCATATGAGCTTGATTAAGGTTTACATAGACCCATATCCTTGTGAGAGGAGTTCTACATGGACTTCAAAGACATATGCCACTATAGTTCGTATGGGCTTTTGCCCCTCATCAAAGGAAGTCTGTATGGACATCATGTGATTGCCCACTTAACCTCATCCTCAAGCCTTTTATGAATGTGTTATTAAGTTCTATTATGAAGGTATTTTTCTCAATTTGTAAGCCTCCCTTTACATCTCTTGAGAAATATATGGTATATGAGAACTTACATTATTGGAAACCCTCTGAATCAAGTAGTGTATTAAGTGTTAAGTTAGAGACATACAAATGAATGCTAATGATTTATGAGCACAAAATAATAAACAATGCCTTAAATGAATAAATATCATATACATAAGAAATGCCTTTAATAATTGTCTCTAAGGCCTATATATCTAACATCTTGCACTTGCACTTGTACTAATCACCAATCCCAATGGTATTTATACCGGTACATATGGTTAGGTCATTAATAAGACTATGATTCCTTTGATTGTAATGGCTCTATCGTTATTAAAATAAAAATGTATTAGATCAATAATGTTGGGGAGAACTTTGATTATCAAATTTATAGTTACTTCTTTAATTGCTTTTAAGGTTGTGATATTCTTAACTTTGATTGTCAAATTTATAGTTGTACCTCGCTTGGAATTCTTTTAGCTAGCTACAGCACCACCAAATGTAAGGCATACCATAAATAGGTGTTATAATAATCCTTCTAAGGCTAGAAACTAGCGTCAATATATCTATTGATTATTAAGTCTCATTCACCATAAACTTAAAAGCATATCCTTAGTTCTTTATAGGTATTAAAGGATATTCTAAATAGCTACCCAATATTCCTCTCTAAGGTCGAGTTGGTATATGCTCTTGACCCTTGGAGCATATAATACAATAGGTTGTGTATATAACATAGTGTACATCCAAGGCATATGGTATTCTACTCATACATTCTTTTTGCACATGTGTTGTATGACATATAGCTTTAGAAAGGAATTTCCCATGGCTTACAGGGAAATTACCCTTCTTTGAGAGATCCATTCTAAACCTCTTTAACATTTTCAATATATATGTAGACTATGAAAGACCTAGCAACCCTTTAGATTTATGTATATGGATCCTAATATCTAGATTGTAGGTTGTTTCTCTAAGGTCTTTCATGGAGAATTATATAAAAGCCCATAACTTTATAGATTAAAGGATAGAGACATCATTTCCTAAGAGTAATATCTTATCTATATAGAACACAGGGAAAACAACTGCACTCTCATTGATCTTTTAAACACATGTTTCATCTAGAATTTTATAAAATCCAATCTCTTTAATTGTTATATTAGATGTTATATTCTACCTTCTTAATGGTTGCTTTAATCCATAAATGGATTTTTGAAGTTTGCATACTTTCTTGCTATTATTAAATGTAAAAACATCAGGTTATGTCGTATACACTTCTCTAACTAGATTCTCGTTAAAGCTACTTTTATGTCCATTTTGCCAAATCATGTAATCATATTTAGTGGCAATAGTAAGTAAAATCCTAGTGGATTTAGGCATAGCTATAGGATAAAAGGTTTCATCAAAGTCAATTCCATGTCTTTAATGATAGCATTTCACTAGAAGGCATGTTTTATAGTTAACTACAATACCTTCCATGTTGGTATTCTTCCTAAAGATCCATTTGCATCTAATAGTTTTGATCCCTTTAAGTGGATCAACCAAAGTCCACACTTTGTTGTTAAACATGGTATCCATTTCAAATTTCCTAGCTTTAGGCAACAATTCCAATATTGAATTCTTCAAAACTTCTTTATAGCTTGTAAGCTCATTATCTTTTATCAGAAGTACATCTTTTTGTTTGCTTATGAGAAATCCATATTTCTTAGAAATTGCATGTATTTAGTAGATCTTCTAAGAGCTTATGTTATGAGAGGTTCTTTTATTATGTCATTAACATGATCAATAGATTTAAGATAAAGTAGTTTTCTCACTTTAATTTATGGATCATGAACTTCATTAGGCTTAAATTTACTCCCACTATCTTTTTTCAGAAAAAAACTCTTTCTCCATAAAAATATCATGCTTTGAAATAAAAACTTTATTTTAAAGGATTATAGCAATAATATCCTAATGATTCTTTAAGAGAGCCCATAAAAAAGCATTTATCAGACTTTACTTTAAGCTTGTCTAACATTTCCTCCTTACATTAGCTAGTCACTACCATACTTTCAAATGTGAAATTATAAGCTTCTTGTTATACCGCATCTCATATGGTTTAACATTAACAAATTTGGATGAAACTCTAATTAATAGATAAACAACTATTTCTAGTGTATAACCTTAAAAGGATTTCAGTAACTCTGCATGGCTCAAATGGATCAAACCATGTCCTATAAGGGTCAATTTCTCAATTTTCATATGCCATTATATTGTGGTGCACATTATAAAGTCCATTAGGATATAATATCGCTATCTCTTAGATAGCCTTGAAATTATTGACTTAAATATTCATCACCTCAATTTGATATAAGTGTTCTAATACTTTTATCAAGCTATTTCCCTACTTCATTTTTTTATTCTTTAAACTTTTCAAAGGCTTTAGATTTATGCTTAATCAAATACAAACACCGATATCTAGAATAATCATTGATATAGGTAATGAAGTATAAATAACCACCTCTTGTATGTGTAGTATTCATGCATATCTAAATATATTTTTTTAATAAATGATTGGTACATTTACCTTTACCCTTAAAAGTTATTTTTTTTTCATTTTTCCAAACAAATAAGATTTGTATGATTCAAGTGATTCCTAATCAAATGAACCCAAATCACTATACTTATGCAATTTTGTCATGCAAGTTTTATTTATGTGTTTAAGTTAAGAATCCCATAAGAAAGATGGTTTAAGACTATCTATCTTAAGTCTTCTTGCATTTATGCTATAAATTTGTTTCTCTTTAACAAGAATAAAAACCCTATTATTTATTGTGCCTAAATAACAAAATAAATCATTCATCCAAATTGAGTAGCCATTGTTCTCAATAGATAAATGAAAACCTTATTCACATAAATAAGAAAGAGAAATAATGTTCTTAAAAGGAAAGGGAACAAAATAATCATTCATTAATTCCAAAACTAATCCTAAAGGTAAATTTAAATCATATATCCTCAAAGCCAACACTATAACTTTTGCTCTATTCACCATTGTAGGCCTACATCACATTTCTTTTATATTCCTACTTCTTTTTAGTGCCTCACATCACAACACATCTAAGACCAAAGCTAGTATCTAATACCTAAGCTCAATGACAAAAATACTTAAAGTTGAAGCATCATATTGCTTTTTCTTCTTAAGAGACTCCAAGTAAGCCTTGCAATTCTACTTGTAATGACCAGTCATATAGCAATGGAAATAGGTAACTTTTAGGTCAACCTCTTGCTTAGAAGGAGGTTGCTTTCCCTTTTTCTTTATCCAACACTGGGCCTTGGTATTATTCTTCTTATTCTTGCCTTTCTAGGAGGTAAAAGATTTAACCACCATAACCACCTTATCCTATTTTTCAAAAGTATCACTAATTGAGAACATTGACAAGTTCTAATAGAGTGGTAAAACTTTATTCATATGATAATTAATAAAACATTGTCCATAACTATAAGGCAAAGACTATAAAATTAAGTAAAAACTGAAATAATGATCCTTCATCAAACTAAGAGACCTAAGGCGCTCAATGTGAACTAAAGAAACACAGGGATTATGAATAGTACTTCCTGAGACATGAATAGTATTTCTCAACATCTGGGTTACACTAATGTGATCAGATAGAAGTATTATTTATAAGATAATTTTGGGCAAATTAAGATTGTTAAAAATAGAAGTAAAGTTTTTAGTGCAAAGTTTTATGAATAGTAAACTAGTTAGAGTTGAACCATAAAATATAATGTTTTTGCACAAATTGACCCTTAAATTTTGTAACTTAATACTCAAATATTCTAAACACTCTATTGGGATTGGAATTAAAATTTTTGAATATCAAGAGATCTGTTCTAAAAATCAAACAAAGTTAAAGGTGTCAGTTTAAATTGAGATTTTGAGTTTTTCGAGCATGTTTTATTCTAAACTATTAAGTATTATTTCAAGTGATTTTATGGGACCCTAAGATAAGTTAATAGAGGCTTTAAAATAGAAGAAGGATTTATAAAAAGGATAAATACGTGAGGAATATTATGGGCTATTAGATTTTATCAAGAGCAAATCTCGGTCATTAATTTAGTGGATAAAAAGTGGTCAAAGAAGGGAAGTAAATATCTTTTTCCTCCACCCCTTGTTGCTGACAATAATTCTTCCCTCTTTTCCCTCCATTTTTCTTTCTTTAAACTTCCTCTTACTTTGTTTAAGCTATCCTTTCTTCATCAAATCTTCGCCTAAAGGCTTCTAAAGCATAATTATGTGTAGAATTATCAAGATTATGGAGGAATTTGGTTGAATTTATAGGAATTGAGGTTATATGAATAGTGACTATCTTCCATCTAAGTTATTTCATTTGTGTTATTATATTTTTCAATTATGTGTTAAGGGTCAAATTGATGATATATATGGTTAATTTGACATTTGGAATCATATGATATTTATTATGGAATTTTGATATGTTGTATTTATTATGTTTCTAGAGAAAGAAGAGAAGAACAAGAGTAAAGGGAAGTAGAAGGTTTGGGGAAGCTTTGGATGTTTTGGTATGTTTATCCAACAATTTTATGCCTAAAAGTATGTGTGTGTATGATTAAAGTGTCCGTAATTAATGTTCGAGAGTATTCACACTAATATGATATGATGAATAATTATAATCGGTAGTTAGTGGTGATTGATGCATGTCTTAATTATGTTAAACGATGAAATAAAAAATGATGTGTATAAAAATACTCTAATGGTTAAATGGCATGTCACTGGGTATTTCATGTTATGATATGTGACAATGTGCAATTATATGTTAAAACATGAAATTGAGGTATGGAAATTATGCAGAGATAAAAATGATGATAATTGTAAAGAACATGCATGTTGGTTAAAACTTTTGAAGAAAAAAAAGTCAAAATGTGTTGTGTCTTGGTAACTCCCTTAACTTATATATATACAGCAGATTATAATAGATTAAGAAAGTAAGTGATTATATGTTTATGAACATGACATGAGATATGGATGTACGTATGTGTATGTAATGATAATAGAACCTATATATGTATGACATGAATTGGTTCATGTGAATTTAAAATGCTCATGGTATAGCTTTGTGTGCCTTATAGCCGAATAGCTTGGTGATATATTTTAATGATGCTATACCATCTATGGGATAACGAACAATAGGTTAATATGAAAATGTAATTTGAGACTTAAATTAAATGAATAACTAATAATATATGCTAATGATATAAATAAAGCATGAAATGAATCTATTGACATTTGTATATTATGATAAAAATAATGATGGTAATCCTTACTCATTTGTTAGCCAAATGATTTTTAAAGTTGATAAAAAAATGTTAAATATGTGAAACTTAAATTAAAGAATAGTGATAACCCATACCAATGTAGACAATCTAATATAGATAGGTTAGCTGGTCAACTAAGGAGTTTAACAATTGATAGGTTACCTCGATACATCACTATGACCTTTGAGTCCATTGAGACCATCAGGTCCATATTTATCACTATTGAGTGTGACAGGACTTTTGTGTTTATATTTATGACATTCTAGTTCAATGACACCTTATGGTTCATATTTATGATCTCTAGGTTTGATGAGACCTCTATGGTCTATTGAGACCTCTATGGTCTGATGAGGCCTCTATGGCCTATTTATTCCATTATCTACTATTGGGATATTATCTAATGATTATGGACAAAACTAAATGGATAACTTAATAAATGATGATTAAGAAATTTTAATTAACCATAAGGAAGTGATATTTATTATTGTCACACCCCGTACCGAATTCCTGAAGAATCTGATAGGTGATGCACTTCTAGACAAGTCACCCATCTTAGGATTGCTATAAGAAAAAACTCCTTTAACACTTATGGACTATTCTAAAACTCTATCAGATATGGCTTAGATGTCTAGTATAATCCTTATACATATGTATACATGGTCTGATAGCCTCAAACAAAGCATTTATAAACCTTTTACAAGCTACAAAAAAATTGGATAGCATAATAGCTACCTGGGTGATATACCAAAATTTTTCCACCTGGTAAAAACACTTCTATATATAACAACCTATAACCTAGACCTGGACCTTTCTGGTCCCCCAATCAGACATCAACATATCTCATATAGGTTAAAATCAAACACATAGGGGCCCAGGCCCGCAAATATAAAAAACCACAAGTAAGCCCAAAATAATCAAAACACTCGTTTATTTATAACTAGTTTGCTTAAGTTTATAGACTTCAGCAGTTTCTAAGAATGTTGGACAAATATCCTATAGCTCTTACATGAGTGCTTACTATACACATCAATACATAAAAATATTTAGGTCTTTACTGTCTCTACTACTACACTGCATGTACTATAAGGCTGGATAGCTATCCTTGCTTTCCTGCACAACAAAACACTAGTACGCTGAGTATAAAACTCAATGGTGAATTTAATAAATTAAAAGCATGTCTTAAGTAGGCACACAAATGCTTTAATACATTAGCATCATAGGATTTAAGTATAAAGAACCCATTTTAAAAAAATGCCATCATATTTCATTTACATATATTCCATCAACCAGGTAATTACAGTGATGCCAAACACATGCAAGCATAAAATAATGGTCTAGGTGTAATATGTGAGCAACATGCCAAATGAACGATGCCATTCAAACGACATGTCATATGTTCTTCAAATTTACCAAAAGGCCACTATAATAATTTTATTCAATTTATTTCTATAGTTTATTAAATCATTCTATTATTTCCAAGTGCATTATTTATCTTATTAAATAGGTCCAACTAGGTAAACTACAATTATAGACATTGGAACAAGAGGGAAATGAAAGATGTGCAGTGGCCCATAATTTTGACCCTAACTGCTGCACTAACCTAACATAACCTATAGGAATTAGTTCATAAAAACCTCCTAAAAGGCAAAATACTAAGTAACTATGCATAAGGATTAGTCTGTAGATCTCTTAAGACACTGATCATATTAAATAATCCAAGTCTACCTAGCAGACTAGTGTAGTGGCCCCTCTAGGGACTTTCGCCACTGCACTGACATAATTTAATATACAACCAATAGTGATAGCAACAAAAAGTTTCTGCCCTATAAACTAGTGTAGTGGCTCAATAAGGAACCTTAGCTATGTCACTAGCCTAGTTTAATAAACAGACAGTTTAGCAATTGCTAATCCCTAAGTTAATTAGTCAACCCATCTAGTGGGTGTCTAACTAATATGCCATCTAACTTTCCTTTACATTCATTTATTTATTGATCACCATTTTATAATATTTAAAAATGTTTAATAGTTAGTTATGAATTTATTTCCAAAGCCAAATTTTGATCTGGACAGTTACAAGTACATTTCTGTCTTACTGGATAGTTATAGGCATGTTTTCTAAGCCTAATTTAAAAATAATTTTACAAACATAATTAAGTCCATTTTATTCCATTAATTAAGGCCCTATTACATGCAATTTATGAGTCATATTCAAGCTAAGTCCAACCTAGTCCTTTTATAAGATAGTTATAGGTCATTTCTATTATTTATGTACATATTTATAAGCCCAATATTTCCTTTGTTTTGTGCATTTTTCCTATGCTATTCTTAATTAACATCTCATATAAGGCCCGAAGCTAAGTTTATTTATAAGTTTCAAGTGACCTTTAAGGTAGCCTCAAATTCCATTCAAAATAGATGTACAAAAGGTCTTAAATATGGGTACCATTTTATGCCATTATAGCTCACATTTTAGGCTAATTTTTCCATATTCTTTTCAAGGCAATTTCAAGACATTTTCCTTTTATTTGATTAGAGCCATTATTTTCTTATTCATTATTCATTCCTTGCATGCCATTTTGCTCTCATAGATTGGTTACCTTATTAACTTCATAATATACAATTAAAGCTTTTCTCAATACACTATTTCTATGCATTAGTATTAACCTACATTATGTATAACATATTTATGTTCACATGCAAGACCACTCAGCCCATTTATGTTTATTAACCTAAGATGTACATTTCCTATAGGTTGTTACACTTCCATGTTATGAATTATTAACCTAGCTTATGACTATAAGTAATTACTTGGAAGCCATACACTATAACTATTATCTCTACATGTTTCAAACAAACATATCACGTGCACAACCATGTACTATTTTATTTAATTCACCACCTAGGATTACATCTCTATATCACACCTTCTTGCTATCATTATTTACCACTGCTTATACCACCCTCTATACCTTAAATTGTCTTATACACCACTTGGCCAATTATTGCTAAGTAGTGTACATACCTTTATTCACAAGTAACTCTATCCTATTATTATTTCAATCCATATATATTCATCATGCTACAATGCACTTATCCTAATTAGTTCTACATATTACTTTCAACCTCAAATAGTTAAAATCACAAGCATGCATTTATTTCCTCTTTCTCACACATTCAAGCACCAAGGCAAATTACGAGAACATGTATGTACACACACCTCATACACTTACTAGCTATGTGAAACCTCTTTTTTTATCATCTAAGCTATCTTTTGACCTACTCACCATACAATTAGTGACATGCATTTCTCACTAGATTATTACATGTACATGTTTGTGTGACCACTCATATGGGTACCATACATAGACATTCTTTATGTCATACATTATGTGCCATTCCCTAAATGTCTTAGCCACAAGGGGTTCACATGCATAGGGACATAGCCATAAATGGGCAATTTCACTCAACTTATGGCTGCCACAAGAACCTACTTATTATTAACATTAATTAAGGCCTATTACTCCCCAATTCATCACACACACCACATGCAACCAGCATCAATAACTTACATGAATAATTGTTGTTTTTACTACATGTAGCCACCATTAATTACATACTATAGGAAACTAAGGCATGCTGGAAATTGATTAAATTCACATAGTTGGTTCTAATTCCAATAGCCTTTAGCTCTTTAGAAGTCCCATGAACTCTCTTTTTTTTCCTAGCTAATCTTTACTATCTGCCACTTCACTTGAGGCTAGCTTTACCCTCTATAAAGTCCCTTACATTCCTAACCTCATGAGAGTCACCAAAATTGTACACACACTAATTAGAAATTCTAGACATGTAGGCATGTTTAGGGAAAGGAAATCCTCCAAGAATCAAAATAAAACCAAAGGAAATTAACTTACTTTATAATTGGATTTCATGTTACCCATGTATGTATCCTTACTCCACCTTAGTTTTCCTTGCATTTTTAGGCATCTTGTGGACTCCTCAACCTTTAAGATTAGATTTCTTACTTGAACTACTAATTCCTAATGACAATTAGAGGAATTATAGGGCTAAAATAACCATAAAAGGAAAGAAGGAAGCTAGAAAAAAAATGTGGCCAACAAATGAAAGAAAAAAAAGAATAAAAAAGAAGTGTGGGGTGATAATGGGCTAGGTGTCCCTTAAAGGGAATGGCCACCTACTACAGCTACTGTAGAAGTGTTGGGATGCCTTAGTTTGCGATCCATGGCACCCGAGCCCCCGAAACTCGATTTTTTGATAAATAAAGGCTGCCAACTGAGGGGAATTTTTAAAAATCATTCAGATGTTAAAAAATTATGCCATTTATTCCTAAAATCCTTATTTAGGCCCAATTAGATGCTTATAAAATTTCATGATAAAATTTATTCGGGAAGTAGGTGAACCATATTTTTGGGAATCTTAGTTTCTCGATAGAATTTTGAGAAACTTTAAAATTTCACCCAGACCTCTAAAAATCATAACATTTGTTTTAAAAATCCTTGAATAGCCTCATTAAGGAGCATGCAAAATTTCACAACCAAATTC
>CANXYI011510973.1:0-10152 GCA_948208565.1 Hura crepitans
TTAATTTATTTTTAAATTAAACTGACTGATTGCTTTCCATTACCTAGGTATGATTGCTGCCCTCATTCTCCAGTCACAATCAGCTTCATCTTCCTCCACTCCATAAAAAGCTAAATGTATCCCTTTCTTTCAAAAAAAAAAAATCTATTTCTATATAGAAAATTGAATAATCCATATTACTCTCATTAATTAATTTTAGTTCAATAATAATATTTTGTTAGATATTCAACTTGTATTCGAAATTTTAAAAGTTGCAAATATTTAATTATTTAGGAAGAAATTAGTGGAATTGATTTTTATAATTATTGAATTTTGAATATAGTAATTTACACCCACATAAGTTTTTTTTAAATAAAAATAAAAATTGGAAAAAGTTTTTGCCCAATTGTGTTCCACATCAATCAGGGCGAGAAACGGTAGTAGAAGATGTCCCACGGCGAAAATGACATTGTTTGAAGAATTTAATATGGGAAAATGACATTGTTTGAGGTAAAATTTTACAAATAATTTTGAAATTGGCCTTTTTATTAATTCTTCATGCTCAAGCTGTTCTTATTTATGGAGTAAGACAACATGCACCATTTTCAAAATGAATTAAATTCAAACCCATTGACCTTCTTGAAGGGCAGAGCGAGTTTGATTATATAATAATAATAATAATGTACATCCGTGGGTAATAATTTTTAAAAAATCAAAAAATTGAGGTAAAATAATAGAAGTGTGATTCCGTATATTATATAATACTTAATATTAAATTTATGTTTTTTAAAATTTAATTAATAATTATAAATTATCAAATTTTAAAAAATTTAAATCCAACTGTAAATATCGTAATGTATAAAATATTAATATAAATTTTTTATTTTAATAAAAATTATTAATTTAAATTTTGCGCGTCAAATACTTTGAAAGATATCATTTTTCATTTTTAAAATATGCTTGGCATAAATTTAAGTTATTTATATTATAATAACAAATAATAAAATAATTTAGAAATTGAATAATACAAGAAACAGGGAGGTGGGGCAAGTCAAAGGTAGGTCTGGTGGTGTCAACATCTAAATAATTATTATTTAACAACTTAACACACCAAACAAGCAGCTATAAGCTGAATCATCCAACTCAATAATCAACTGTTTTAATTGCCTACCAATTGTTGTGATTTCCAAATTCTGACCTTTTTCTTTACAATAACTATAAATGCAATAAATCTTTTTTTTTTTTGTTTTGACAAAGTTATAGAGGGAGGGTGTTTATATTATCATCGTATAATGTAGCCCTGTGCAAAACCGAATCGAAATCGAAAATTGAACCGAAATTTTGACATTTCGGTCCATTTGGTTTGGTTTTTTCGATTTTCGGTTCAATTGGTTCGGTTCGGTACAGTATTTCGGTTCGGTTCTTGAAGGACAAAACCGAAAGAACCGAACTGACCGAACTTATTAAAACGACGTCGTTTTGATATAAAACGGCGTCATTTTTTAGGTTTTATATATAAAAAAATAAAAAATATATAAAATTTCGGTTAATTCGGTTCTTTCGGTTCGGTTCAATTAAAAAATCGATTTTTTCGGTTCGATTCTCATAATATTTCGGTTCGGTTCTAACAATTTTGAGAATTCGGTTTTCGGTTCTTTCGGTTCGGTTCGGTTCTGAACCGAACCGACCAATTGCACAGCCCTAGTATAATGCTAGGCAGATTCGAACACAAATTTTATTAATCTGCAAGAACTGGCTTTAATCCCATTTAAAAGCCCCTCACTAACCCACCTGACAATTATTTTCAATTGAGAAGTTTGATTTTTCTTTTTTTTTTTTATTATTGCACTGTCTGAAATCATCAAATTACTTCACTATTTCGATATGTATAAAAAAAAATATATATATTAAAGAAGTTTGATATTAAGAAAATAGAAAATTTGTAAATGAAAAATGATCATTTAATACTTAACATGCATAGAGATGCTTCAAATCCTACGAGAGCTGGTCTACGCATAGTGCTAATCAAAATGATTAGCCGCCTTCTCCACCAGCAGGGAAAAGTAAAAATGTTTGCATTGTTTGGGATAAAAGAGCAACAAAGCAGAATAATTTTGGCAGGTTCTTTAATTTGATGGGTCAACGATCATTGTGGGTTTCCATGGAGGAATATTTGTTGCCAGCCTGGGAGGTTATCATTATTTTTCATCAACATTGTTTAGGCATAAAATAAGGGATTTAGAAAAAATTGATAATAGTTGAAAGAGTGGACTTTCAAGGCCTTCATTTGTGGGTTCTTGCCTTCTTTCAAGTCAATGTCTGTAGTGCAGACCCTTAATGATCTCTCTTACCAATCTTTCCTTATTTTATTGAAGTTTATGGACTTGGTAATGGTAACCCAGTGATAGGTTGGTTCGGTCTCAATCTTCTAGAAAATGATTTAATGCGTATTATAAGCACTATAATCACACAATGTTCATCAGTTTT
Source organism: Hura crepitans (assembly GCA_948208565.1). Lineage (NCBI taxonomy): Eukaryota > Viridiplantae > Streptophyta > Magnoliopsida > Malpighiales > Euphorbiaceae > Hura > Hura crepitans. The sequence goes on from CANXYI011510973.1 coordinate 2,467, forward strand.
CAACTGTTAGTGCATATAACCATTTCATGGGCTAGAAGCTCTTTCTTCTGTTGAAACATGTTAGTCAAACATCCAACATCATGGCCTTCCAAGTTCTCAAAAAATAAGATTCAAGTGAAACTCCAAGAACCTAATGCTGGGTTCAGTTGAGTTTCTTGCTCGAGTTTTAATAGCTTCTTTATTAGGGCAGTGAAGTTGGTCGGTTGATGGGTCAACCAAAATTTCAAAATTCTAATAATTTTCAATATAAAATCCACCAGGAAGAGGCAAGGCAGCGTTAAATCCACGTTACCGGCATCAAGACTTGGATTCCCCAACTCCACCGGCATTAAGACTTGCATTTACACATCTGTTGGGCAAAATCAATAGAGTCAGTGTTTCCTCCATGCTACATTCACACAAAATATTCTGGATTTCATAATTGCATATCACTCCTTGATTCATGAAAATGCGAAGTGTGACAAAATTGACGAATACCATAAAAAATTGAGTATAAATTGCGTCGAGCATTCCACCTAATTAAATAACAACAGCAAATGAATCATATCAAGATTTTTTTTTGCATTTTCTACCAATCAACCATATGCTGACAATATCAAGCTAGTCGATACGTCGGTCTGATACAAGTTATTTGCTCTGATTTGATGGACTTAAATGTCCAAATGATTCCATTTCAGTCAATATAAATGCCTTGCCATTGCATATCAAGGATTCATATAGCTTCTATATGATTCAAGAATGAAAAGATACTCATAGCATCCAAACTTAAGTTATACCAGTGAGTCCCAGGCAAGAAACTTTGATCCTTGATGCTATCTATAGCGATTCGCGATCATATGGAAATTTGCAAGTAACTTCGCGGTCTTTCGACTTAAATTGGCCAAGCATTTCAGCAACTTTCTGACAGAGACTGTCATGGTCCCAGAGCTAATTAAGGCAGTATCTTATGATTTATTTCCAGCTGTATTTTTAATTACTGATTTATTTTTTATTTTGATATTTTCTAAATATAAGAGATTCCTATTTAGAAAAAAATTCCAATTTAATAGGATTGTAATCTCCATTTAAAGAGTAAAATTCAAAATAAGTCGTAATTTCCAGCAGAAAGCGCAAGAGATACGTAACTCTCTCTAATGAGTCTCAAGTTGGGCAGTCCATCGTTCCGTGACATGATCCTACTCTCGTGTTCACAACAGAGACTGGTTTCCAGTTCGAATTACATCCACAAACAGCCATTTCAATTATGTCAAGCTCCTTATCTGCAAGACGAAAAAACACCACATGATTTGAAAGGCAGAACATACCAATTGGACGAAAGACTCACAGAACAAGAGAAAAGGGTATTAGTTCATGGACTATGAAATGACCATTCAAGCGAAGATTTCAAATTTCAGTTCAATTAATCTAAGTGTTGGAAGTGCATGCTGAAAATCAAGCTACCGAGTACGAGTGTACTGCAAACTTGTGTCATGAATTGGACACACAGATAGTAAACCTCACCCTCCATTTTAAGCTTAAGTAGAATCATAGATGTAGAGAAGATGGGTAACAGGAACAAATAAGAACGCCTGGAGACATCATTAACTGAATAATTTTCTCAAACTAAGTTGATAAAGTATGCATCAGTATTCAGTAACAAGGTTGCAATAATAAATAAAGTTTATCCATCTATTCACTACTTTCTCAATGAAGGCACAGTCCATTCCAGTTGTGAATAGAGCAAATCCAAGTGACATAAAATTAAGTGTTTGGAGTTGAACTTTACGACTCAAGGTACGCAATTTTCGCTTAAATTGTTCTCAGGAACATCGAGTCAACATGCGATCCATTACAACGAGTCACAACTCGCAAAGTTAGTCTTTACATGTATGTGCCAGTTTTCACCAAGCAGTAAACATAAAATCCTCCTAAAAAGAGACTTGCAGAAAGAAAAAGCAATTAATCTTTTAAAGGAAGTAGACCGAGCATGCGTACCAGTGAAATTGTGATCACAGGAGACAGGAATAACCTTTTAGTACAGTCTTGTCCATTTCCTCTTTATCCGATATGAAAATGTTAACCCTTAATTGAATAATTTGACAGCTATCAGCAAATCAGAAACAAGCTCAACTCTGAGACCATATTTAACATTATGCCCTTCAAATACTAGTTCATAAATTAGCGACTCGGGAACCAATTTCAAATATTCAAACTAAATCACCCAAATAACAAAACAAACGATAAATCAGAAAAGGCCAAGTTTTTAATGATGGAAATGAGATTTGCGGGAGATGGGTTAGGAAAGTAAGAACCTTTGGGGAAGGGGACCATGTGATAGTACTGGAAGCAAAGACAGCCAAGGCATTTGCACAAGCGCTTGCAGACAGCAGCATCTTTGCGCCACGTCTCAGGGTGTCGACCTGGCACTGTTTCAGCTTTTGGCCAAGACATCTTTTTCGCATTGTGGTAGAAGAAGAAGAAGAATCTCAGCCTCTCCTAACCACTTCGAGAAGGGTGCGGCGAAGAACTCATTCCGCTAATTCTAATATAAAAATCATGTTTGTTTTCGAATTCTAAAGCAGAATAAAGTTAAGAACTTTGAGATAAATAAAACTTAAACACACCTCATTGACAGTGTACTTCCGTTGTAATTAACCAAGTTATGAATGATCCAGAGAAAGTGTCTATGACTGACCAAATTATTTTTTATCATTATGGAGACAAGTTCTAACTTTTCTTGCTGAAATACCCATCATCAATTATTACTAACATCTTTGCATCAATTGAGTCCATTGTGATTTTTTTTTGGAACTAAATGCCGTAGAAAACCAATTTTTGGCATTTTAATTTTCATTTTTCCTTTTCAAATAAAGTCTTAACATTATAATGCTCGATTCAATTTATCTACATACTAATCCAGTGAGAGTTTAATATATCAAACTCCTTCTCTTTTCTCACTAAAATCGCGTAATCTTTTATATACATAAATTTCAAAAACATTGGCTTGTACCTCTTTTTTCTTTTTACACACACAATCACATATACACACACATGCACTATTTCCACTTTGATTGCTACGAATCCTAGTTGGCCTTTGATTAAATTCTACCTTCTACAATCAATTTTAGCTCAATTCTTGATTGTTCTGACTAGTCAAGTACACATAAAACCAAAACATAGCAAATTAAGATAGCACCATAAATTTTAGCCAAAAGAACATGATCACACCAATAATTTAAATTTCGTTTCCCATTCTTGAACATGATAAAACCATCCCAAAAGCAATTAATTAATATATCTAAGCGAAGCTATAATAGCTTTCTTGCACAAATTCTACTTAAAATTGCAATTACTTAGGACCAATGTCCTTGAGAGCACAGATCTGCTCCTCTCCCATTGAAGACATGACAGTCACAACAAGGTCTTTTCCCTCAGCAAACCGATCTTTAATCTGCAATTGACCGTTCTCTGTGTTAGACAAACAAAATCCCAAAATAACAAATCGAAACTAACACTCTGATGAGCAAAATAGCATACCTGTGAAAGAAGATTCTCATCAGTTGGAAGCCTAAGATCATCTTTTGTGTTACCACTTTCAGTCAGCAAACTCACCTAAAATTTGGAAAGTTGTAGTTAGCATCAAAACACAACTGGGAAACACAAACATAAGCAAGTGAAAGACCAAAACAGATTAACTTACAAATCCATCCTCAGAGATATCAATGAGCTGATAATCGGTGCGATTGACATGGGGAACCTATAAAACACATAATCACAAGATCTTGTTAAGTATTCATTAACAACGAAGCAACTAATCACTGAGGCAAGAAAGAATCTTTACATCACAGTTATGGGAGGAAGGAACAATATCTTCAAGCTTTTTTCCAGTAAAAATGTCGATTGCAACAAAGTGGCACTTCGCATGACCGTGCTTCCCTGTCTTCGAAGTGGAAACTTCAACAACCTGATCGCCATTAAAATCCAACAATTAAGATATATTATTTAAATATTAAAAAAAAACCGGAAACCTAATTCTAAAAACAAAGAAAATTCAAAATTAATCAGAAAACAGAATCGACCATAGAAAATCAAATATATCTCAAAGGAAAAAGAAATTAATAAATCGAGGAATAGAATTGAAATCCGAAACCTTGCAAGGGCGATTCTTGATAACAATATAACCGTTCTTGCGGATAGTACCAGCTTGCTGGGGGAAGGTCTTGGAAGCGCCGGCGTCGGCCTTGGACTCAAAGTGGTGTTCTTCGTCGGACATGGTTTCGTTGGCAGATAATGAAAAATCACAGACCAAGAAGAATTGCAAAGAGAAGGAGATAGAAAATAGAATATATAGGTGAAGGTGATTGAGTGATGTTTCAGAGCAATTGGATTTGGATTTGGAATTGGAATTTCTAGTTTTATAGGGTTTACTATTAGCTTCGAAGTGGGATTATTTACGGGACATTTCAGTGGGCCCATATGTTGACTGTTATCTCCTATGGCTATTTCGGATAAAATCGATAACTTTAAAAGCTTTATCCGCTCTCTGGACGCTACGTTTTGATATGAGCATGGGCCAGCTGCTAAATATCAGTACATGTACGTCTCTGTACGTATTCCTAAAATCAGAATTATGAATTTTTTTTCTCGCAAATCTAAATTTGGTAATTTATTTAAATATACATGAGTTGTGGTGTGCAGATAGATCACAGAACGACTCCTTAAATTAAAAAATAGCAATAAATTCGATTTAAAAATCGATAAAATTAAATAGATTAGATTTTTTAAAGAAAATAATTGAATCGATAGAATTAGATATGTAAAATTGAATCAAATTGGGATTGAGATTTTTGACAAACCGAACATAATAAGTAGAATTTTTATATATTTTTTTTACATATAAAATATCAAAATAACGTGATTTTAATGTAAAAAAATGTTATTTTATACATACCAAAACAATGTCAATTTTAAGAGTTCGATATTTAGTTTTCAAGTCTAAGAATCGAAATGAACCGAATAAATTGAATTTTTTAAAAATCGAACCGAATAAATCTAAAATTGAATGAATCGAATCTAATATATCTCACATTTATGATATCTGAAATTGAGAAGCGCTAATCAATCCTCTTTGGTATTCATTTTTTTTTATCTCTACTCTTTTAATAACATGTGAATAATAATTTAAATTTTTATTTCATGTGTTGAAAATATTTTATTACATTTGAATATTTATTATAGAGAAAATAAAAAATTTTAAAAATATAATGAAAAGGGAATGCTTAACAATTCTGATTCACATATGATAATAATTATAGTTTATTGACTATTCTAATTGTGGGAATTATCGGATATGGACAGTAGTCTTTAACTAAAGCTACAGTAAATGGTATAATTTAATCCCTCAATGTGTTTTCGTTGCTCACCAAAATTTTTAATCCTTTTTCATTTATAACTCTAATATTCACCTAATGATTCTCCATACATCTTTAACTTAATAAAAATGTATTTTCTGTGATTTTATATTTAGATCTAGTCTCGAATTGAATTGAATTTAAATCGAGCTTAATCGGTTTTAAAAAATAAATTACATGTTCAGATCTAATCCAAACTAGTAAATACATTTATTATTTTAAATCTACTGAGCTCAATTAGGCTCAAGCATTCGAGTTTTTTCAATAAAAATTAATAAAAATAATATTATATAATATAAAAATTATAAAAGCATGTTATTAAAACTTAAAATTATGTAATATATTATAAAAAATTAATTATACACAAAAACTAATTTAATATAATATAAAAGATTATCCGCCTAATATTTTGAAATCCCAAAAATGACCTGCATATGCTAAATGAACAATCTTCTTGGTAAATCATTTAATAAATTGTACGTCATTTCAAAATTAACATTTTATAAACATGGATATACACATGAATCTATTATTTAAAAAATATTCTAATATGATCAAAGGTTTTTAATATAAATAAATTAATGTAATATGAACTTTTAATATTAAATTCAGGCTTGCTTATAACTCTAACCCATAATTAGATATTGAAATTAATTTCTTTTGGCAATAAAAATTCATGATCTATTTAAAAAGAGTTATTTTTATCACACGAAAATTCAAAGAGATAATAGATATACATTTTATCAACATTAGATGTATCATACTCAAAGTGCAATGAAGTTTTCAAGAAGGAATAAGAAATAAGCATACGAGGCCTCAAAATTCTTCAACAGGAATGGCCTGACGAGGGATTTCATAGGCATCTTTAGGCCTTGATTTCTTCACACCAGCACCGAACCAAACTTTATCAGATTTGTAACTTTCAACACTCACATTTGTAATCTTAACCCAAACAACAACTTTTGTCTTCATTCCTTCAATTGCATTCAGCTTTCCCCTTGACAACGTCCCTTTCACACGATTCCCATATCTTATCACAGATGAGTCCTTGAAGCTCACCTCGCATGGAGACGCCATGTACACTATCAGCTTCCCTTTCGATTCTTCGAATTCGTAGCACTTTACCTTCGCTGGGAATAGCCCTGCCGGAAGATTGTGCTCTCGCAGAACGTCTGCTAAGCTTTTTTGTGGCTTACCTATAATTTCATCGTTATAAACAAACAACTGATTTTGCAATTAAATTAAACTTAATTGCCTAAAAAAAAAAATTCTGTCATTTGTACCTTTCAACTTGTTGAATACCCACTTTGCCTTCTCCTCAACTGCATCTGAGAATGTCTACATAATGATTTGTACAATTAAAAATTTCTCAAAATCTGTAGTTTTAGATCTTGATAAGAGCGTTGGAATTATAAAACATGAACAGCCATTAAAGATTCAAACAAATATTTCATCAAACAGAATCGATAGTGCTTAAAGTTGCCAAAAAGAAGGAAATGGAAATGAAGGAGAAAGAACATACAGAGATATCTTGAGAAATGTGGGAGAATTCTTCCTTGGCTTTCTTGGAAATCCAAAAGCTCCCTACCTTATTCAGTGCTTTCTCCATTTTCTTTCTTTCAACAAAAGAATGAAAATTGAGAAGCAAATGGCCACTGAAACAGATATCAAATTCTTACCATCTTCATAAAAATGAGCCAACCGAAAACGACATTTGTGTTGCAGCTTGCTTCTCAAAACGCATCGTTTTAGCTCTTTCTTAATTACATGGAATTTTCTCTTCTTCCACACTACTTTTTTATAGTTCAATGATGAAGAGGCCAGACAGGAAATCACAAGAGCTAGATTCGAAACGGCAAAAATAAATTCGGAGACAACAACTTATTTTTTTTTTACAATCCTATATCTAAAATTTATTAAGTGATTAATTTGGATTTGTATTGAATTGATTTACAAAAATAGTAAAACACTTGTTAATAAAATGGATTCGTATCTAATTCACCCAAAACGCTAGCTCAAGGGGAGAGAATTGCACATGTGATTATAAGAACACAACCATCTTATAATATATACAGACACTTACGGATGGTCCTAATATCGCAATCGTTGGCTATGATACCATGTTAATGAAATAGAATTGTACTTTAACTCACCCCAAAAGTTAGCTCAAAGAAAAGAGATTGCACATGTCAGAACACAATCATTTTATAATTAATCGATGTGCAATATTCAACACATATTAATGGAGACAGCAACTTATAATGTCAATTTAAGAAGCACCGTAGCGGTTCATTGA